>LYUA01002998.1:22509-33116 GCA_002093875.1 Calopteryx splendens
GGAGAGGGGAGCAGGGAGAGGGCGAGAAAAATGAAACGCGTGGCATCTTTTCTCTCTTCTTTCTTACTTTCTTCTGCTCCTTGGGAATGGGGAAAAGAAGTAATTGCCCGACACGCGACTTGGTGTGGACCAGGTAGGGGAGGACAACCGACTGGGGGAGCACAGGCGTGGAGACAACCATGCGGAAGACACAAAGCGGACACAAAAGCATATTATGAAGGTGACTGCCATTTGATTTTACCTGCGGCGGCATTAGGGAGATGGGGCGTCCTTAAATTCCATGATGCCATTTTCGGATTTTTTTTACCCCTTCCCCTTTGTTAAGACCCTTAGGATATAAACTCCCCTCCCCCCACCCTACGTAATCATTGGCACTATGTTAAACATCAAATTGGAACTTTTTTTAAAAAAAAAGAGTACACTTTGGAGGTGCATTACGCCCTCATCAGCTGTATTTAACGTTCTCGTGTTGCATAGTTGTCACTCCATCGATTAGCAGTCACCCCGAAAATTTGTTTTGCGAGTGTTGGTTGAAATATTGCGTTACGTAAAATTGTCACGCTACGTAAGATTCCTCCTTAATCCCCCCCTCACCACCCTTAACGAATAGTAATGGAATTCCGTTTCCTTCCCCCAAAGGCATGAGGTAGTTAAAGGAGAGCTCCGATACCCAGGAAGCGATATCCGATGTCACACTGCATCGCCATGACGGAAAAGTGTAGCAAAATAGCCTTTCAAACAGGTAGTTATAGAATTGGTCCCCCCTTGTACAGATCATAATCAATATAAAAGAGCGTAATACGTAAGATAATATGTTCTTCCCTTTATAAAAATTCCTCTTTACTTTCGTGCGTAGTGACATTTACTGCCACGTGCCAGTGTGGTATAATGGGTAGACATGAATGCAGATGTAGAGGAGATCGGAGAGGTGTAATGTCGTCCACAGATCGTGGTGGATACGTCAAAGCTTCGCATGTTATGTCGCCGAACGCTGCTATATTTTGGAAGTTATGCAAGCCGAGTAACAGCAGTTGTCTCTGAGTTCAGAAGAAAACTGGGTGAACATTACATTCGGCATATGTCCTCATGGAGATTCTCATGTTGGGAAGTAGCCTAGGCCGTCGGGTGGCCCCAAATTTATTTGAAGGTTTAGTCCTAAGGATATTTGAAATAGCCACTAAGAAGTACCAACACTGATGGCGGTAGAGCGAGGCTCGAGCTCATCTCGTCTGCTTTTATATTTCCGTCTTTTTGAATATGCCTTTGTCCCGGTGCCCCCTGATTCATTCTTCACCCCTCCCCCACCATCCCATTTCCACACGTCCGTCTTCATTTCCCTCTCTTCAGTCTGCTGCGAATGGTCGACGGGGGTAGGTAGGTGTATTTTATAGTTTGATGCCCTATCGCAGCACGTTTCGGGGAGAATTGATCGAGCCATTCATATCACAGGCGTGGATATCTTTCTCATGTTTTAGTTACCTGACACGAGCGCATGCCCTAAGAAAATCCCGAAAGCGCCGGGTCATAACATCAGAGTGACGGTGGTGATAACATCATGTTTTGCTTCTCTGGTTCAAATGTTCAAATTACATTTTGTCATCTTTGATGGGGTGCTGTACTTGAAACGTATTGTTAATATGGGGAATTGCATAAGCACGTGAGTTCACCCACTCATTCAGAGGTTTTTCAATTCACGTTTTAATACCAAAAATTTCAGTAGATTTACTTCACACTATAGTTGCTAACAAGTTATTGAAACAACTCCAAACTTATTAGTTGTAATATATACCTAAGAGGTGTGAATGCCAATACTCAGGTTAAAATTCTCTCAACTTTACTTGCGCATGCATTACAATGAAGTTCGACGTATGTATTATACGTTTCCGATTAAATTACGAGAGCTCTAATTGTATGAAGGTATCTCCGAAGAAAAAAGGTAAACTTAGGGAAGACATCTCGTTGTCATGAGTTAATTGAAATTCATTTCTGCGTCCCCTAAAATAATTATGACAGAATTTTATTTTTCGTCTCATAAATTTTGATTAGGTCGATGGGAAAATACCATTTATCCATTTACAAGTTATCCACTCAGATCACTACCACCACCAGCTATCCAATAACCTTGAAACGGACATGAAATTACAAAAATATCGACACCCGCTATGTTATTAAAACCATTAATGTCCACCTGGCCAGATGATGATACAATGTATTCGAAACCGGTCGCAATAAAATTATATTTTGTAGAATAGCGAAGTATTTTCTTTCCTACGCATCTTAAATTAACTAATTGACAAGTACCATTTTCCAAATCACTATTTACAAACAGAACATTTTGGCAATTCTTACCCCATCCATTCACCTGTGCGTGTCAAAAAAGAGCACTACAATTGACGCCATGGAAAAGTCGAAGATTATAATCATGAGAATTTGAAAGTAGTAGTTCAATGAAAACCTCTTCCCCAATCACTCCTCATTTGAGATTCCACGGTAAACTAAACCCTCGCCTACACCGTCTCCCCACACCTCACCTGCTTATCTTTCCCCCTTTCATCTGCTTCTTGACATAAGTTATAAATAGATAATATGCCACCAGAATGATAGAAATTGTTCTTGATTATCCCTCCAAAGCTAGTTTTACTTGAAATTATGCAATAAACGCTGTGCGGTAGAAAAAAGTTTAATTTTGATTGTGTTAATCCACTGGTAATTTTATGCGTGGGCCACAATGGATAGAACAATAATAGCATCATCAGGAGATTAGAAATTGGTTTTCAAAAGCATGGGGGAAACAGGCTGGCTCATACGCAGCCAAATTGTATTTTTTATGAATATTGATACAACGCGTGGACTTTCCCTGCATTCATCATTCTCACCGTGTGGGTGAGCAATCGCTTCGTGCGAGTCATTCATTGAATCATGGAGGGACGGAGTAAGGCTTCGTGAGAAAGTCACCCTGATTATTATCAGCCGTTTATTCAGACGGTCGTTTTTTTTCGCTGAGTCACAGAATGACATGAATGAATGAATCAGACTATGCGTAACTCTCCACCTCCTTTGAGGGAAATGGGCCTGCTAAAAACTATGCCTATGTCAACGTGCCTTTCTTCATCAAAATTGCCAACCTAATTTCAAACAATCATCACCAAGGTTTCGAAATATCCTCCATTTTTTTTCTTAATTTACTCTTTATTTTCCAATAAATCGTTTCATGCTTTACTTCGTGACCACCATTGCAATCGCTCCATAACTATTAAAATGAAATGTGAGTCTATAATTTTCTATACCACAATTTACACTACCTCGACTGTGGTTGTAAAAGATAAACCTTGGAAATGGTAACGTTATGTTGAAAACATGGCCGTTGTTTAATAAATTTTGGTGTGGAAAGTACCTGGTCACAGTTTGTTTTAATTACTCTTTATTTTACTTTTGGACGTTCGTAAACTTACGGAGAAACTCAGGAATTTAGTAACTTTAATCCCACATGACCTATTTAAATGTTTTCCTGGATTGGAGGAAACAGAATCGTCTGAGTGTTTCTTCTCATTCTCAAAACTTTGTTCCAGAGTTTGCAAGAAATGACGTAACGCTGAAAAAAAATCCACAATCGCTTTTGAGTGCAGAAAAGATTATTTTTTTGGAAAAGAGTGGCTAGGTTGTTTTATTTTTAAAGAAAACTTTGTTGGTTGCTCGCTAGCAGCTCTCGTTTTATCGCCTTTAAAGTTTATTTTCATTTTTTATACTTTCTTTTCCAGCATTTTTATCTCGATGGGAAATGAAATTTTATAAAGGAAGAAGTTCATCCGTCAATTTGACCTCAATAATTTTTTATTTCTTCAGCGAGTAAGAAGGTTAATTAAAGATTTTACATGTAACAGAAACATTAGCAGGTACACCTTTACCTCGTAAACATAAATAATTCTCTTCGAATATGTATCAAATTCTTTCCTTTTACCCATTTGGCTTCGTTCACGTCACTTTCAGCTCTTATTTACTCATCTTATATATGTATTAATGTCAATAAAGTACTGTGATATCATTTGATAAATTATACAATTCGCTAAATTACCTACTGCAGATTCGCAGTATGCTATTTTAAATTCTTTGACGCAAAACCTCTATTTTTTTCCAATGTCTTCTTCATATTCTGAAAAAAATTTCTTATTCACGTTTCTTATATTATGTCAGTATATTCCTTCTTACTCTTTTGCCTGAGTTCTCAATTTTGGCTGTGATTCTCGGAAGCTTTCAATCCACTAATATGTTTTCTTAGTCGTTTGTCTTCGTACCTCCTTTTTATGGGGTTTCTCAGTTCCTTTCCTTGGATTTTTGATTTATTTTAATTTAGTCAGCTCCGCCAATATTTCCGATATCAAGCTAATATCAGGGAAATATTCGAATAAAAATGTTATTTCCTCTTAGTTAGACCACATCTTGAATACGCTTAGAGTATTTTGGGCCCAGGGCAAAAAAGATTAATTATTTGATAGAACAGGACGCAAGGAAAATCTGGTAGTTTCTTTAATAATCTTTATGAACGAATATAAAGAGACATATTACTTTTGAAAAAAAAATGCATTCCTGTTACTATAAGCACGATGGTTGTCTTTAAGAGTTAAGCTATTGGATTCATACAAATCGTTTCTGTTTAACGCTGAGAGAAAGGGAATAATTTAAGTTTCACATTATATTGTTAAACGTGGATTTGAGGAAAATAAACTACAAAAAGAATCCTATAAAAACCCCTGCCACAAATATTTATAGCGGCTAGTAAGGTAAGATGCAGAGTCTACCTGATTGAAATGAATTTAAATTAAATTGGAGATAGGTACATATTATGTACCGTTTCCAATAGCTCTAAAAAGTACTGAGTGTCGGAATCGCATCAACACAAGTGCTATAAATGTATAGTTGTGAACCGCAAAATTTGGACATAGTTGCTCACGTTCTAGGCTACTCAATATTTTTCCAGTCGTATTGTATCGAGGTCCGAAAAATTGGTCAATCGATTTTCGTTCCTCTGAGGAGTAAGGAAATAAAATCACGTCCTTCGAAAAGTTCACTCAAATATATGTTGAAGTGACTGACTTGATAAGATCACGGGAAAGAGTCGTGACGAGGGGTTGAATATACTCACTCATAGGAATTCCTTTAAATTGTCTTGAAGGCTCATCTTTCAGAAATATCCCCAATCAATCCTATGATGACAGGTGAGTTTCGGGGATCACCGAGCGATGGACTCAATCTCTCAATAATGAAGCCATTTCTTTGTCCACCCCTGTCTCTTCCACGCGATCCCCCTCCCCCTCCCCCCTCTTCCCTGCAACATCTTGTCTTCTATTCCCAAGCCTTCCGACCCCTCCTCTCGCTTCCCTCTCCGGTCCACTCCATACCCTGTTCCCTTTCTCATTGTACCCCGCACTCCCCTTCCTCCCAAAACCACTCACGACAACTCCCCTCCTTCTCTCTCTCCCCTAACGCTACCCCTAACCACCCCCAGGCCCCCTTTCCTTACGCAACCCCGCCCCCACGCCCCGATTCCTTCCTCCCTCCCCCACTCGCTCCTTCCTTACGCTGCGCGTGAAGGAAGTCTTAATGCAGACATTAATCACAAAACACGTCAGGGCGGAGGGGGGGGGAATTAAAGATGGAGGGCTTTCTGGATGGTTGGTGCCGGTTTGGGTTTGGTTACCTGGTGGAAGTTGGGAAATGGAGTCGGGGGATTGTTGGGTGGGAGAGGAGGCGGGAGGGTGCGCGGGAAGGAGAGTGGGAGAGGAGGAGTGAAAGAGAAGGGGAGGAAATGAGAGGTTTTCGGGAGGGCTTGTTGAGGAGAGTTAATGGTATGCAGGGAGAAACGGCCGAAGGAGAGAGGACGGATACGTATATGGGTGTGCGCGCGTTAAGTGGGCGTAAGGGTGAGTTTTCGTATGTAGAAGAGGTTTAAGGAGGGGAATGGAAGGGGGGAGGGGGGTTAGGAAAGCGAAAGCGTAGGAAGGATGGCAATGGGTGTGGAAGGGGCCGCGCCTTGCTCTCACGGCAGAGGGAGCGAGAGAGACGCTAATTCGGGAATTGAGGGAACACTAAAAGAAAAAAAAAACACAGCAATCAACCCAAGGGTCGTTTTGATAGATGAGGGTAGAGTTCAGCTGGTACTAAACACTATGACGTGTGTGGAATTCACGCAACCTCCGGTAGCCAGAAAGTCTCTGTGCTTGGGGTTAGTAATATCCAAAGCTTTTATCCACTTTCACGCGGGAAATGAAACACTTAAACCCACGGACCCAGATTTCAAACGACTTCACAACCATTTTCATGGAGTAAACCATATGAACTTTAAAAAACTGGGTCGGTGAGCTAAAATGGTTTCTTGGGATTTTACTCTGTGCTTCTTTCCTTGTGTTAAGGTGAAAAAATTCCATTACTTGACGCCTAAATGTATTGATTAAGTGCCATAAACTATTAACGATATTTTGTCCTTAAACCGTGGCCTCTCGGTCAGGATGCAAATAGTTTACTGACTGAGCTTCTAGATATAGGTAAGAGATTTTTTGTTTAGTTAAGATTATCTCTTAAAATACTCTATGGCATGAATATTTATTTCCACCTTTTTTGTGTCTCTATTTCGTGGGAAATACTTAAAGGCCTTTGATGCGTCGTTTTTCTTGTATACGTAACACAAGTAGCCTTTTAGATGCGCAATAACAAACTCTTACGACTAAGTTGCTTTTGTACCTACGCCCTTGGGTTATTTAATGGTGGGCAAAAAACCTTTTTATTCTGCGAAATTTCACATGATCGCAAGGATATGGCTTGTCGTCTCAAGATACAATTCTCAGTTTGGTTTTTCCAATGCTCAATGTCAAGGCAACAATTGAGGAGATCTAAAAATCAAAATATTCATCTTTGTAAGTGTAAAAAGCATGATCCCTTGTGTATTTATAAGGTGAAATTTCATGTTTCATTAAACATCGGGCAAATACGGTTAATAGAATATAGCTTGTTGTTATTGAACGTAGACACAAATGGTATTAACGCCATACCATAAAAGAATAGAAAAACATTTTGGTATGCATGAACTTGAATTTAAGATAGTAAAGTTACTCAACTTGCGAAACTTTCTGTTCTCGAAACTATCCCTGGCGTAAAAATAAATTCGTATTCATGATAATCTTAGAGTTTGGTTTGTTAGTATCATGATTTTCATTCAGCAGTATACTTTGTCTATTAACTTAAAATTTACATCATGAAAATGAGATTAGGTGCTGGGGAAGACAATCACTCCGAAATAACTTTTCCTTTATCGTCTTCTCCTTACTACTTTCAGTATTAGACCCTATAGGAGGCCCTCTCTAGGCTCTAGGGAACAAGCTCCAAGCCTGCTCTGGCTTCACTTCCACCATCTGGTCTTTGGTCTTCCGAGACTTCTCTTTCCTATTGGGCTGTATTCTTTAGTTTGCCTTGCAAATCTCTCTCTCTCTCTCTCTGGGCATCCGTATTACATTTTCTTTCCATTTTTCTTTATATTCTTATATTTTATCCGTCATGGCCTGTATGCTTAGCTCTTTTCTTATATATATATATTTTTCAATCTATTCATTTTTTACAGCCTTTAAGGGATCGAAGGAATTTGATTTCTGATGCTTCCAATTGTTTTAGGTCCTTTTGTTTCATTTCCAGCTCTTTGATCTATACAACAGTGGGAGCTACTTCCTTCCCTTCTTGTTTTACTATTTAAGGTTCTTCCTATCCTTCCAATTATCCTCTGAAATACGATAATTTTATTTGTTATATCTTTGTCCTCTTCGTAGGTTATGTATCATCCTAGATATAAGAAATGGGATACCTGTTCTAGTATGTGAACTTTGATGACAATTTTTCACATCAAATGACATCCTAAGAATGGCTTTAATTTTGTTTTTTCGAGATTTTCATGTTACCTATGTGTGTTACTCAGTTGTCGTAATTTATGATTCGAAATTTGCAATTTATCTTCTCTGGTTTGCATAATATCTTGGTCATTGGTGAATAGCATTGTGTTAAAGTACTCAGAGGACCCCAGTGTTATTCCTGGTACTATGATGTCTTCCTTACATTCTCTCAAATTTTTATCAATGAATATATTAAATAGTGTTGGTGACATAATTGATCCCTGTCTAACACCCTGGTTTATGAACATTTCCGGTGTTATCTTCTCTCCAATATCTATCATATATATGGTATTTTTAAGTTAGGTAGACTCTGTGTTACTTTGGTCAATTGTTTGGTATATCCATTTTTTTCATTACTGACAAACATATTTCTGTTAACACCATCAAGACTTTTTCGTTATCTATGAAAGCTTGTGTGTCTCTTGATTAAATTCTCATTGCTTCTTTAGAGTCTGTTTTAGCCTAAAAACATTATCTATAGATGATTATCCTATCCGAAAGCCAGGTTTGAATAAAATTCTTCAGTCATAACAAAAAATTATCGGAGATGGTTTTCCAGCCTTTTATGATTATTTTACTGTGTATTTTATAAGCGGTACTTTAAAGACATAGGTATCTCTGAAGTTTTCGCTTTTAATTCGTTCTCCCATTTTAAACAATTTACTTTGGCTACTCTCCATTCATCTGGTATTACGTATTTTGTCCAGCACTTAAGATATAAATGAAAGATTCTATTTTCTAAGGTAGAACCCCCATACTTTATAAGTTCAGAGTTAATTCCACAAACTCCAGTGGCTTCCCTATTCTTTGTTTTATTCAGAGTTTGTATCAGTTAATTAATTAAAAGGAGATGAGGTCCAATGGCTTCCTCTGCCGTATCAACCTTGTTAAATGATTCGTATGGAGTTGGATTATACCATAATCCTATTTCTTCCATTCCTCTTTTGGTGTGACATTTAGTACAGATATATATTTTTCTGTTTTAATAAGATCTTTCATTACCTTGTATTCTATTTATTTTTTATCGTGTAAATTGTCATTTATTCCTTTATTAACCTGGCCTTTGACGTCATATGTTCCTGTATTATTAATGATGTTGTGCAGTTTCTAAATTTATGTTATTTTTCCTTTGCTTTTTCTGATTTATTCTGTGCATATTCCATGTATACTTTATTCTAATTTTAAATGGGTTGCCATATCTCTTCGTTCTAATTTTTTAAATCCTCATATGCGATTATTTTGCCTAGAACTTCCACACCTATCTGATTTATAGCTCTTTCAATATTTTCCCATTCTTTATGAATATGAATATGTGATTATGAACTAATTTTGTTTATTCGAGCAGTGGTGTTAGTCTGTGCTGATACAAGTTCCGAATGGTTACTACTTTCAAAAGGTATATTTTGAAAACTTTTTTCTTTTATATAGTGTCTATAAAGTAGTGGTCTGCATAAATATTTTCTTTATGTATTTTATAAGTAAATACAACGTATTTTATAGCATTGTTGAGCTATGGCTTCAAAGACTAGATTGGAATAAACCTTCACGGCATGAAGATGGATTTTATTTCATATCAGGAGCTTTCCAAAGGCAAAATTATTTCGAAATGAAGTGTACCAAACTATTTCGTACTGATAACAATGCTTTATGGTAAAATGTAGTCGGTCTCTCAGTCTCTTCCAGCCTTCTTTCCATCATTCTCAGAGCACTCAGACATTTAAAATCGTATATAAGCTCAAGATTTGCAATATAATCGCAATAGAAAAATAGTTTTAGATAGGCTATTTTATGTTTAAATAAATTTTTAAAAATACCATGTGTAAAGCTTTTTTATAAAAAACTGTGTATGTTCTATGAACGTCTCTTGTATCTACTTATTTAAGACATAAGGTGACCTAAAAAATCCAGAACTCACAAGATGCTCATTAAGGTTTTATAATTATTGTTAAAAATTGTCAAGAGATTGGTTTCATTGAGTTGAAGTTTTGAAGTAGGTGTCAAAGAGAGTTAGTGACCAGTGAAATGTAATTAGGCTTATTCTGGTGCATATTAATGTAGGTATGTTACTGAGGCAATAACTCCAAAAAAAGCTAAAAATAAAAGCTATTGAAACTTGAAAGTACTTCTTCATGTGGAACCTACTAGTTTTTATTGGTAAAATTTTGAAAACTATGCCCGAAATTTTGTCTTAATATTTTTTATTTACTAAATATTTGTTCTGAAAAAAACTATAATGATCGAAATGTCCTCAAATCCGCAGCTCATAGGTCGCAAATACGTTGCTCTCTCCGCTACCGATGAAAGTGGACGTACACATGAAAAGATCCATACGTTACACAGGAGAAACTAATTTTTCGCCCGAAATTGGTTGATTCCACTGGATCCGCGACATGGATCCTTGTGACGTATCAAAAGAATTCATCATGCTCACTGTGCTTCGCAAAGCTGGGTGGCGATCGCTGCTCCGCCCCTCACGGATAAGTAGCCTTCCGTTATTTTGCCTCCTTTGGTGCCCGCCTACCGGGCCCGGCAGTTCAAAAATAGCATCGTATGCGCGCGGTAGGCGAAACGTTAATGAGTACGTCCAGGGAGGAATCATCGGGGAACAGGTAGGAAATGAGGAGAAGGGGAGGGAGAGGCGATGCGATGGATGGTGGCGGGTGGGGGAGCGTGGAG
>LYUA01002998.1:36703-47858 GCA_002093875.1 Calopteryx splendens
ATTGGAGAGCGAGAGGGGGGGCGTGGGGGGCGGTGGAGAGTGGAGCGTCGGGAGTGGAAGGGAGGTGCCCGCGTTAAAGTCGTTACACGCGCGCCGCAAGAATTTCATAAATTTGGAAAGCCGTTGCGAGGCTCAACACGCGATGCCGTATTCGTACAAGTACTTGCACGGTTTTTCCTTCCTTGCCTCTTCTCCCCTCTTAACCAGAGGACTTTTTTGTTCCGTCGCTCTAAATACCATGCTAATATTGCCTTCGGTGCTATAGTTTTAGAGAGAATATAATTTTTAATGTTCCAAATGCGTGATGATGCGCAGAAAAACGTGGGAAGTAGTTCAGAAAATTATAAACATTTTTTAGACGAAGAATAAAAGTAGGTGGTTAAGTATTTCATCTTGATTACTTTTTTATAATACTTATTTCGTAGCCCGGCGCCCTGCTGAATGTAATCAGTGCTTTCATATTATCCTACGCCTAGCTCAGAAAAAAATGTTTATCTCTTAAACCTTTTCAATGACATGCTCTGTGAACATAAGCTCATCTCTGAAGCTGTATTGTTAAAAACATTTTGAAATGCTTTTTATCTCAAAATACATTTTCTGAAGAAAAGCATTTTTTAAAGTAGCATCTATCGCGCCATTTTGTTTGACACGACATAAGAGTAGGCAATAGTAATTCGGAAATTTAATTATTTAACACGAACTTTAGATGTATTGTAAAGTAAACTAAGGGATTGTGAGTGCATAAAATAAAAATAGTTTTAAAATGTTTATAAAATTTCAAGTTTATAATATCATCAAAAGTATTTTTTCTTGTGTTAATTGCTAATAGATTTGAATCACCAATTAATCAGCAATTTCGACGCTTTGACCTTTGAAAAGACGAATGATGAAACTTGGGTACATGTAAATAATGATTATTTCAGAATCATCATGCACGAAACCAGAATTTTCAGATTGGACGAGGTGAAAGTGCAATTAAAAGAAGGCATCCAAAACCCTGCGCCGTGCTCCGTATGCTCGCAGAGGACGCAGAGAACTCGGAACGTTTCATGGAACGGAATTCGGGAACAGAATCGAAGGGCGTTTAAACTGAAAAAAAAGGCTTAGGAGTCTACGGTTACCAAATTAGTACTTACGACGAAACATTTATTCAGGGTGAAAAGTGAAAGGAAAGTCCCTTGGAATTCCCTCCGCAAAGTGAAAGGTGAAGTTTTTAGAGCTACCGAATCCGATGCGTGAAGTGCACTTCTGAATCTGCTCCACTTCATTCGTATTCTTGCAGTCCCACGCTCCCCGAGATGACGGTTGCACCGTCGTTGTAGAATTCCGTTTTCGGAATGGGATCTGTGTCACATACAAACGTTTACATCGTCAAATATGTCAATCTTATTCACTGCGTTCCTCAAAGCTTTTCAAGAGTTTCCACCGAAGAATTCATTTCTAAGGTAGGTTCTAGCCAAGGTTAAGCTTAGTAGAGAATTTCATTGCTTTAATTTATGAAATGGATTGACGTTTCAAGAATTTCTTTGGGGTTTTCGCTTTTACTGTTTTTCTCATTCCTTTCACGTTAATACTTCTCGACTAATACTGGAGGGGAAACTATCAAATATATGGTCCCTATCATAAGCAAAGAAGATAACTTTCAAACATAATCATTTCACAAGGAAAACCTAAATACAGGTATGGTAGAAATTTTCTACTTATTAGATGGATCACCCAAGGTGGCATAAGAAAGATGGAAACAGCTGAATAGCTCAGCGGAGAAGGCTTCCTGCCATAAAGAACGGCTATTAATGACGTTTAAAATTAATTTGGGATACGTTAAACGGCTTTTAACACAATGTCCATAGTTATCCTAATCGTGGTTTACTTTTGGAAAAATATGATGATACAAAATATTAACGCTTGTAACAAGCAGAAGTAAGAGCAAGGATCTACACAGATTTTAAGAGATTAGCTTTAAGATCAGGATACCTTGGGGAGGTTGTTCAGAATAAATGCCCAGCACCCAACCCAACCAAATTCACCCAACGCCATTTAAAAAACACAACTCCCGTGTTGGTCAGATATTTTTTAAACATTATGAGATATGTTTGCAATATATTCTGAAGTGCAAATATTTCACCTTAAAAACACAACTCCCGTGTAGGCTATATATTTATTAAACACTATAAGATATGTTTGCAATATATTCTGAAGTGCGAATATTTCACCTTAAAAACATTTCACACGTCTAATAAGTATACTCATTCACCCCGGATTCTTGTTTTAACAAATAAAACCGCTATAGCCGTAAAAAAATTGATATTAAAAGTGCACAAAGGAGCGGGGATGGATTGACAGGGGGAGAAAGGACTCCTATGGAAAGGTGAAAACCCCGCGGGGGCTGTGGCGTCCCGAAAAGTGTCCCCAAGGATGGACGGGGGCGTCCACGGACGGTCGGCGAAAGGAGCCGTGGGATTCTTGATCCGGCACGAAGGAGAGAGAGAGAGAGGGCAGAAAAAGGCGATTGACACCAATAAAAGAAGTCACTCATTTGCGCTCTCGCATAAAGGCGACAGCTTTTATCCCGCGCCAAAGCCCCGAGCTCGCCGATAGCTTTGTTCGATTTTCCGAAAGGAAAGGGATTGAGGAACAGATTTTCCAACGTGTCGGGTTCGCACGGGCTGGAAAACCGTTTGTTTTTGCTTATCCGAGAATTGCCATTGAAAGCCGTTCGCACGTAGGGTCTCTTTTTTCATTGGATTTGCACACACTCTGGCATTAATCCAATTCAATAAAAATAACTTTAACGCATTTATTTAGCGCTTCAAATTTGTTAGCCGGATGGAACGACGGTTGGATAGGAAATCTCGAAATCTTCAGACAATTTTATTTCCAAAACGGGTGGATCATACCTAAGTCACTCTGAGTACTATAAAATAATTTAATGTCTTTATGAGTTTAACTCATCCTTGCGTTTTCTCTTGCACGAATATCGCGGGTAATTGGATCAATTTGTAACTTATTTAACTATGGATTTGCTCGAAAGCTACTTTCAGCGAAGCGAATTTAAGTACATATTTAAATCAATAAAGATTTACATCATTATGAGCATAATATTATTGTTATTATTAAAATAAATATTAATCAATATAAATAGAATATGTTGAAAAATTACAAATATTCAGGTCAACAAAATGGAATATTCTGGTAAATATTTAAAAAGATTAAGGTTCAAAAGGGACTTTTATATATAAAATAAATTCATCCAAGGGGCATTCAAAACACACGGGATATACATTTGGGATTCCCTACCTATTTAAAAACTCTTTCATTCCAAATGGTTTAATTTTAGCTTCAAAAGTACCTTATTCAATTTCCTATTACAGAGTCTGTTAATAATTAATAGAATAACTTTGGGGAGGCGTTTTTTGCAATACTTAAACCTTATTTTTATTTGGTGTAAATTTCAGGGGTACTTAGGGAAATATTGTAACTTCGGGGATTAGGTTAAATTAATAGGTTTAACTCGAGAGAAATCACCATGTATACCTCTTAAATTCATGCTGCTGGTTAAATTCCGCAATTTAAATATGATATTTTTTCCAAATTGTATGATGTTTTTGAACGGATTTTCTCAAATAGTATTCAACACTAAAAAATCCTATTTCTAAAATTATACTATCAGATCTTTCACGTACTGCTCGTCGAACCCTTAATGAGCACCACTCCAAATTAGCGTGTGCCAAAATCTGCAATGTATGAAAGTTGAGGGCATTTAAGTGCCATTCTTTGTTTAGGTGTCTTTTGGAGATTTGAAAATTTTGCGGCTTACTGGAAGATTTTAAACCTTGCCACTGAGGTGCTGAATTTGAAATTGTTTTAATTGTTTTTCAGATAATTTTGTTTATTTTTCGCTAATGTCAGTTGATACGGGGAATCTCTTATTTTTCCATGGAATAACTTCTTCACAGTCACTGATAATCGATTTACTCTGACCATGTAGGTACCAAAATAGTTCTGTCGAGGTACTTAAAATGGTTGCTGCAAAACCGAGAAAAGACAACTAGTCGCTGCTATATCGAAAGTCGACTGGTAGCATAACTTAGTCTATTGGGTGTGTTTTTTTCTTTCGTTCATGTTTTTATTACTTTGAACTGAATAAAATGTGTACAACAATGCAATTCCATAAAACAGTGTTCTGTGATAACATTGGTCGTAAAACGAGAGCCGTAAATTCTGAAGACGTAGTTTTTCCCTGCGACTTTTCAAAACTCGTACAACCAATGGAGTGAATTTTTCCTTTCGAGGTATATTTTCCATTATCTTTCCAATCGGAGCATTGAGAGAGCAGCGTACGCTACCAAGACAGTTATTATTCGTTGGTAACGTCTAGGGTAAGGGCATGGTATGCCAATAGGTAGAGCTTTAACTGGAGGGACCTGGTTCGATTCCAGGTGATGTATCTGAATAGCCTCAGTTTTACCCGAGCTGTGTGATTTTTCGGTTACCGGGTCATCCTGGGAAACCTTAGGTGGCACAGGGAATAAGGAACTGGCCCCCTTACCCTGATGTGTGAATTTTACACGCCGTTTGCCCTAGTACGGGGTGTGCTCTACTCTCATTTACCAAACCAATCTTCCAGTTGATTACTGTGCTTTAGGTAACGTCTAAGGTATATACTATGAGAAAAGCTTCCTTCAAGAGACCAAGTCCTTCATCTGCTATTGAAAGCCAGTCACCAAACTGAAAGGGGTGGTACCTCACGCAACTCTCAGTTGTTAAGGAACTATTGTGTTATTTTAGGGCTCTGACCAATTTTACCAAAAGGAAGACTAAAACTATATTCCGTTGTTAATTGAAGTACGCAACCGTTATCGAACTCTTCGGTGGTAGTAACACCAGCACACTGATACCTTGTTTACGAAATGAGAAAGAGTTTATGTTACATTCTAATGATGGAGGAATTTTCTGGGGAATCACTGGGTCGTATCCACTTTGGCAACTGAAATTAAATCTATTAACTTGTCCTTGATACGCTGTATCATGCAACAGTCGGGACTTTCTCTGAATCAAAAGACCTCCTTTTTTCTGGATTAAAGGACCACTGGCAAAAAAAATAACCCAAACTCATTATGAAACCGTACAAATGGATCCCATTGTTTTCCTGATCATTTTCGGAAAAATCAGAAAATTTCAATATAAAATAGATGTGCGTACCATCTTTTCTTTCATTTAATTTCGTGTCATGGATCTGGGCATAAAATTCTCAGTATACATTTTTAAGCCACTCAGCCAAGAGATTATTATCTAAAATTGATGTTATCTGAATGATTTTTATGCCGGAAATCCCCGCATGAGGCAAACGTTTGTTGACATCAGATTCGGTTAACGACACCCGTTGGATGGTGCGGGTCTTCTTGGGCTTAAAAACAATAATTCATAAACGTCAAATGCGTTTATGAAGTTATCAAGGTGGAACTAATCGCAGATATTTTTCATCTTTGTGGTGCTCAATTACGTGCATTCTTACTGCTCCACTGTCATAGATTTCTATGCTTGGTCTAAATTCCTAATGAGTTAGTGTGAGTAAAAGTTCGAGGATCAAATACTATCGGTGACCACATCGAAGAATTTCATAAATCATGTTTGGCATCTTGGGGGATCAATTGTTTATTTTGGAACTCTTTCGTTCGTCTCGTATATCTGAGAATATCAAGATGCAAAATGCAAAATGCAATTGTTTCGCTGGACGACGACACTTACTGTGATGAGCACATTAGACGCCCGCCCGGTAAGCCTTTTGTTGCTTTACATTGTTAAGAAAAATAAAAATAGGAGTCCGAGAGATGTTATTAATTATCTTTGAAATTATTGAGGCCTACTTAAAAGTTGAATTAAGTCTCTAACCACTCATCAAACCAAGTGATGCCATTACAAACTCCTTGATTACCTACTTATGATTCATATTACCATGAATCTGTATTTACGATTTGTCAAAGGTTTCACATTTTATTCAGGGTAGCAGACATATTCCTCTGTGATTAATATGTGTCTCTTAAGATACTCTATAGATAAGTATTCATAGGACGTTGCATCTGATTATTTTCTCTTTAAAAACTCCGCGTATATTGTCCCTTTAAGCAACTGTAGGTAGGAAATGTTGACTACCATCTTCATCAGGAATAGTATATCTTCCATGGTTGGTAATTAATAGCTTTGTAATCACACCGATTTTAGTACAAAAAATCGATTTCGACGTCAAAGCGTCATCTTAAAATGAAATAATGAGGATTTCCTGAAAATAATTCTTTATATATTGTTTAGGGAAGAGGGGAAAGGAGGTGGATGGTGGGGGAATAGTTGAATCTGTGAGAGTTGTCTGACTCAGACTGCTGATGAGGAAAGTTTGGGTGTCAATTGCGTAAAACACTAAAGTCAAGTATGAAGGTTTTGGGGTATTACGTTTTTTTCTGGCGTGGGGGATAGTTCAAGGGATAAAATATCGGTGTCCGAGAGATGTTATTAATTATATTTGAAATTATTTTATATATAAGGCATTAGAAGGTAGTGTCATACATTTAAACTCTGTCATATCATTTAAAATAAAGAAATAAGTTTATTTCGAAATAATCCAGCTTAAAGCCTTTCTCCTATGCATGTATGATTTTATGAATAAAGTCAACACTTTGGCCAGATTCTACCCAACTTTTGTCGAAATAAGAGTATATTGATTTTACACATCTCTTATGTTCATTTTCTTTCGTAGTCATTACATTCCTGTTTGCCCAAGGTAAACTCCTGTAAAATAATTACATTTTAACAAGTAAGCTTGTGCAAGCACCACATTTCTCTAATGTATTCACTTTGTCTTTAGAATTGAACAAACTTCACCTAGAGTAATGGGGTTATAAAAGCTAACTTTGAAATTATCCCTAGATCTTGCACTGTGTCAGCTTTCTCATTGAGGGCCTCTTAAACCACTTGCTTGTTTTCTCTTGCGAGATCTTGTAGAGGCCCGTAGAAAGGTGAATAGCTTAGTGGTTAACTTTTCCTAACATAGATTTTCATAATTTAATGCAAATTGTTAAAAGAGATTAGCAAATAATTTGCATTCAGGTCGTAGGGCAGTAAGTTCGTGTTTTAGTTCTAACTTCTCAAGGAAAGTTTCTAATTTTTTTGCAACTGGAAACACCATAATCATACTTTTTTCAATAAAAAATAATGTTGTTCTCATAAATTTGGAATTAGGAAATTTCACAGAGCTTTTTCCCCTCCGTTTATTACCTATCAATCACTAAAACCCTTCAATGAAACATCAGCAAAATAGGTAGTAGTTAAATGCACGTAAACACTACCTGAAAATAATGAATGGCAATAAAGGAATGTACTCACATTAAAACACTCTGTGCAGTGGAGTGCAGACTGGTCAGATATGAGCGGAGGGCGTGGGTGGGAAGCAGAGGGCTCACGAGCAGGGCAACCAGATGCTATTAATAAAGTGCAAGAAAACAACCCTTTTGGGCATAAGAAGGAAATGGAATGGAAATTGGAATATCTCAGGTTGAAAGTCAAAGTAAGCCAATAGGTATGTATTTTGTTTATGGCTTTGTGTACTGCCTTCAAATTTACATACTTGCTGACGGCAAAATCATGCTCCTTTCTTTCTGTTTTAAATGCACAATATGTTGCTTAAAATTTATTAAAGTTAAATTTTTACTTCAATAACATGGAAAAACGCTAGAATATTTGTCACAACTATGAAAAGATACACCTTGTATAAGTGGTACTAATATCAAATGGCAATTTGAGGGCTATTACTATCTGTGCTCTTATAATTAAGTTCTCTTGACGCACAGCAGTACAACGATCGTATTTATATCTAGGAGATCTGCGCAATTAAGGGTGATCACACGTTTTTTTTTCAGTAATTTATTGTGTAATAATTAAACTTTTATGCCATATTGTTAGCCTAATGCGTTATCTGTGTGTGGTAAAAGTTTCGTAGATTTTATTCTGGATTTGAGTCAGCGACAGCAATTGTGAGTTGAAACGTGTTCAGTACGCCTACGGCTATTGTTCGCTTTCCAACGAAAGTGTTTCTTCACATTGCGGAACAGGAAAAAGTCGGGTAGGCCTAGGTCTGAACTATAGGGAGGATAAGGAACACACTAAGCAATGATTTTTCACGAAATATTCGGCCTGCACGCGAACGTCCTGTTGTTCGGGCATGAGCAGTCTCGGTACCCGCCTTGCACAAACACGCCTCATGTGAAGTTCTTCTAATAACGTGTGGGAAGCATCCAATAATATTTTCATTATTTCTAATAGTGATTTTAACGATAATCGAAGACATTCTCTCACAATGGCAATAGCGGTGTTTGTTTACGTCCGTAGGAGCAGTGACTGAAGCTTGAACTTGATTGTTTCCCCTCTTTAAACATGTTAAACCTGCTGTTAAAATCTCCTGGCTGTGCTTAAGAGAAGAACACCCTCTCCATAATCCTTCTGTCCTGCTACGTAGGCCTCGGCTGGCGATGTGTTCCGGCGAGATTAAACTTCAATGCAACGGGTTTTACTCTGCACGTGATACCTCCATCACTGATCATGTTTAAACTTGCAGCGGCTGCAATTAAATTTGTTCCACTTAAATATTTTACATGTAGCTAACAATATTAAAAAAATTAATTTATCCAATATAAATCATGCTAATAAAAAAATTGCTGTCACTCATTATTGGACAGCCCTCGTACATTTCGTTGGGAATGTGGGAGATGTAACCAGTTTTGAAAGTATTTTCGATGTACCTATTGCGAAATTTTTAATGGCAATAATAATATTTTATTTAATTGTGAAATGAGTACTGGAATTGTTCCCGTGTCAATATTTATTCTAATTTTCACGAGCCTAGATTAAAATCCAAATTATGTGAATTGTAATAAACTTTTACAACATGTAATAACAAGGTAAATACACAAAACCAGTCCTGGGTGGAGGAAAACCTACCTAGAGCGGAAATTTTACCTGCGGCCCCTGGATCTGCTGGCCAGGACGTTACCCCATCGCCACCAATTCCAATTTCTCAAAAAGGGCGACAGTGAGTTTTTTGATATTCCGACCCGGACGCCGGACATGATTTAAAATTGTAGGGCATGCCCAGACATTTTCCGGACATCTGTTAACCCTGCTCACGATTTACATAAGTGTGGGCACCAGTCTCAGGAAACGTAGGAAACGTGGCAATCTATCGTTTGTACTTGGTTACTTGGTACTTGGTTTGCCTAATTGAATTATGGCAAATTCGTACTTGTCTTGAGGAATGGAAGTATTAATACGCGTGCTTGGCTGACAGCTTGTACGCGTGCTGTTAAATGACATTAGCATGAGGCAATGGCGCTCGCTATTTGGAAAACGAGAACACTCAACGTGAAGGTCGGAGCGTGAACTGTTTGAATCGATTCTCGGGAAATCGCGTCGAGCGGGATTTGTACGGTGTGGGTGAAGGAAATGGCGTACCTACCTATGCACTCTGATTGCACGAGCGACGGTCGAGCATACTTAGGCGTTGAATTGTAAGCTCACGCCCTTTAGGTTCATAATCATCTGATCTGGCTAATTAGTGAAAAGTCGCCAATTACTTGCTGTAGTTACCCGAACACGAATTATAACAATTTGCTTGAAGCGTAGGAGAATGGATTTAACGCGTCGATTTTTTCAATGGTTCTCAGACAAGATGACTAGCAGAGGCTGGAGGTTTTTGAAATTTGGGTTTGGAGAACGATGGAAAAAGTGAAATGGACGGAAAGGAAAACGAAGGAAGAGGTTTTACACATGGTGGGAGTGGATAGAATCCTGTTTGGAGAAATCTAAAAAGGTCAGAAAAAGTGGATGCAGGGTGCACTGAGTGGTGACAGATCGCTGAAAAATGTGATAGAGGGGAGAATGTAATGGGAAAGTGAGGTAGAGGGAGGAAAAAGTTGGGGTGGTAGATTTAATGAAGGTTGGCAGAAAATATTCAGAAATTGTTATTGTAGTAGAGTTGATGTCGTCTGTCCATCAAAAACCTTCCCAAACAGGTAGATTATCATTGACGATTGCGTAATACCAAAAACTATATACTCGCTGAAATTTAACCATAATTTAGCTTGTCATCATCATGGCGATTTAATGCCAATTTGAAACACTCGGAGAGCTTCGTCTCACCCACACCCAAAACTTGCAGATATTTTACTGACCTTAGGTTTAATGAATATATTTCTTTGATTTTCCTGAGCGTTTGAAAGGAGAAAAACATGTCTTATATTCCAAGAGATCTGAAATTTGACACAGCGTCCTTAAATTGTTTTCGAATGTGGAAGTCCTATAAAATATTTCCTGGCTGATATTATTCTGACTTGAAATTTCCATAGTTGTTAAAGATTATTAAAAGATTATGGTAATTATCCAATTGTTTCATTTAAGTACTCCTATACAATGTTTGCAGCCACTCCATCAACGATTGCACGAGATTCACCTCACTAGTAAGCCTTCCCCAGATCAAACTCTTGGTTCTGAGTTCGAAAAAAACGTTTGAGACGCCCAGGTGTGTATGTGAGACACACAATATGACTGGGATCCAATTCCATGGTTGGCATCATCCTCGGTGTGTACCGAGAACCGTATTCCGCCTCGATCCTTGCTTTTTAATACAACGCCCGATTCAGTTTGCAGTCAGTTAATAAGGTTTGGAACAAGCGGGCTAAGCAATAAACACAGGAAGCTGCAGTGAGCGAAGCGAGCAGCTTCGAATCGGGATGTCCCTCGCGCGGAGCGTTTGGTTCAAAGGAGGTGGGGGGGGGGAGGGAGCTAGCCCGAGCCATACGCCCCCGGCCTGCTCACAAAACTCCACCGAAGTTTATTGCGAGGGACACAAATGTGCCATGCCGTAAACATTGCGTTGTTTTGCTGCATAAATATGCTCGAGTACAACTCCATTTGCATTTCCGGAGCGCGTTTCCTACTGCGGCTCATGCGACGTCGTCGTGCCGGGATTTTCTCCCGCCGTCCGTGGAAACTTACGAGGGCCGGCGGAGAGTGGCACGGCCCTGCCGCCGAGGCTCCCTCTTCCCTTCCTCGCGGCACACACACACACACCCCCTCCCTCCCCATCCCCCTCCCCCGGGGGGGGGGGGGG
>LYUA01002998.1:114343-126427 GCA_002093875.1 Calopteryx splendens
TTCCGGGGAACATAACGGGTACTCCCCTAGCCTCGTCCTCGTCACGACATCAGAATAGTGTCAGTTACTTTAAAATCGCTGGAAATTAATTGATCTTGCTAATAATCCTCTCTTTACGTCACAGCTCTCTCCACCCCAAGGTCTTATACACGTACTTTACTCCCTACTCTTCTCCTCACCTTCCTACTGCACTTCTACGCCATAGCCTATTGCGACAGCTAATGTACTTCTCTTTTCAAGCGGGTATTTTAGGAATATAATTCCTGCGTTTAATTCATTCACTTTCACTCCGAAAACACAAGGGCCGTGGGAAGATTTCCTGATCAACAAATAATCCCCTACCTTTCGTAACATAGCTTTCATATGCAAAGCGGGAATCAAACCACGAACTTCGTTTGCTCAGCAATCGCACTGCTTACCGGTTAATTTATAGTAAGTCAAAAAATATATTTTTATTCGAAATATTTCTTTCTAAATAGCATCAGAGTATAAAATAGTATGAAGCCTATAGAGTTATGTGTACATATTACGCTCGGCTCGGGAGCTAGAATTTGTAGAGTGTGAGCAAGTATTAATAAATAAATAATTCTCTTATAGGATTCTTTTCATTCCTCAAGGAATGTAAATTCTTTCTGTTAAATCCATTTTTGCACAAATTCTTAATAGTATTTATTCATCACGGCAAAGCTTGTTAAATATAGTTTAATGTTTTAAATACGCTACGTATGAAGATGAGTCGGTGAACCTAATTGATTCCAAATGAAAACCTTCTTAGGAGCTCCAAAGGTAAACTTGAATTTCATTTATTTCCATGCCTAGTTAACTGATATCTCATTGCGAACCGTGACCCATCTGATTAATGTAAAATATTTATTTTTGATCACTGTGTGGTAAAAATATAACTAAAACGCATGAAATAGGTGATTCGTTGACATTTTCATCCACTTTGTCTGTACTTTCACCTGCTATTGCAACGAACCTCTATCGATTAAAGCTGAGAATATTATGCGTAGTTTATTTCTCTTGAATAGCTCTGTAGTTAGCACGACGAAATATGTTTGGAAAGCTAATCTCTCTTATTTGTTCCTAAGTAATTCGGTATACCTATTCCCGCTCGGAAATTTTTATGCATGCTTTATGCATGATATCTTCGAATATAGCAAAAGCGCATCTATTTTATAACGATAGCATTCAACTTGTAAAGGAATTTATTGAGAAATTTTCCATTAAATTCCACTTAATACCTTTTTATACCACATTGAGTAAGTACGCCTGGCTTATGCAGGAATTAATGGGATCATGCTGATATATTATATTCGATGATCTCATTTTCGCAGGGCTCATATGAGGCTTAACAGGCTCCCGTTGAAGCTCAAAGCTTTTGTACTCGATCGGAGAGATTTTAACCGATGTGGCTTGAGTGGCTATAATCTCCGAGTACCTTCAATTGTTATCAAGCTCCTATAGGTACATTGTAAATCAATGATAAGGACATGCTCGTTGCAAACATCCTGGTTCTCAGCTAGTTCTCTTCTACAGAAAAAGATTTTAGCTCAGAAGCTGAAGACTAAAAGGCGTTTAGTTTTTTTAGCACTCTACCTCTTTAAATATGAGTTAAACTAAGTTAAAGTGGTGGAAAGTTAATTATCTTATCCATTGCAATCAAAAATATTTACAAAATAAACAAGAGGTACCATGAAATTCCCGCTTATATAGGAAATTTCCTGTCTGCCAATTAAAAATAATTCAGATTTCCAACTTTTTCTTCCCTATCAGATGTTTTCTTTTGCAATTACTACCAAACGCCGTGAAGTGATGACCCCTATCCATGTATACTGCGCAGATTGAATTGGTGTGACATCATTCTGTCTTAAATAAGAACATGACTACATTTAGTTTACCTCCGTCTTAAGTAAGTCCAATACCATTAATAGCACTAAAAACTCGGCTCCAGCAATATGCTAGTATGCAATTGTATATTGATCGGATATCGAGCATCTCTTTTGTACACTATACAGAAATTCAGGTACTTGGAATTGGTTTTCAGTCACTTAAACTCAAATAGGATATCTTTTATCCTCTTAAAACACTTTCTAAAGCTCAAATTATATTTATTAGACCAACTGAAATAGCGATAAACCCCAGAAAACCCCAGACCCCAGATTTCTTTTTCCTAAAATTTGTATATATTTTATTTCGTATCTCATCAAAATTTCAGACAGTGAAATTCAGTTTTCAAACAACTTATCCATTACCTACCATCAGAGTTAAGACTAATAAATTACCTATACCGTTACGCATTTAATAATGTTGGTTCTTATTCGTTAATTGCAATGATTTTGGTATTCTATTTACATTCCATTCTAATTTATTTGTATTTGAATAAAATAACTTTAGTTTTTTTTTTAAGTCTAAAATTTAGTAGCTTTGTTTTGTTAAATTTCTAGAGAAAACTATCGGCTTTCACATATTTTTCCTGCTTGAAAAATCCTCACATTTTCGATTTTTGAATTTGCATAATTGTGAAAGTTTCATGAAAACTGGTGCCCATTATTTTGTTAACTTATTGACAGTAACATTTTACGTTTATAATATTGTTAAATAGAGAATTATTAAAAATTACGAAATGAGAATATTACCTTACCAGTTACACTTTTCGACCCTACGATTACGCTTTTTTGAAATTAACAGGAATGGATTACTAGATTTTAGAGAAGTCCTGTTAATGATTTGAATTTGCATATAACTGATTTATTAACTTCCTTTGAAACCCGCAATCAACAAGTTGTCGTCAAATAATTTTATCCAATATTCAGTCATTTTCTTTGTTTTGAGGCCCTTTGTGTAGCTGTTGTGCATTTACATAAGTTAGCTATCAGTTAACATAATCAGAAAATCGCTAGGGCTGTCAATTAACTTAGCTTAATTTAAAAACATTTGAGGTTCGGTATAACGGAATGCCTCGAAACTCAGCTTGATTTTTCACTGCTCAGTTTCCGTATTCAATACTTAAAATTCAGACAAATGATAGTACCAACATTGTGGGCGGGAAATAACACTCTGTCTCTGTGCTCAAATACGATTTGCTGGGCGTATTGCTTCCACAAAAAATGGGTATATTTTGTAAATCCTTATTCATTGATTGCATTGCATAGTACTTCACCAACAATACATACACGAATCAAGTAATAGTTAGATTTGGAATCCGTAGAGTGATATACATGTTGCATATACTTAGGATCATTGGTGTGTGCAGGATCCGAAGCAGGGATCTGGCGATATCCGGTCGGCCTATATTGCCTCTCCATTGCAAGGAAGTTCAGGAAATCTTAGAAGAGTGGTTGAGGTCTTCAGATTTTTAGAACTCCTAATGCACTCAAAAGACCCTTACATGCCATCCCTCATTCACTCTTTTTTTGTGTGAGTTCTTGTGTCACTTGCTAACATGCACTTAGCGTCGGTATCAATTTTCTCTGTATTTTTGCGATGAATCCTCGAAAAATTGGGTCACTCGCCGCACTTCAGGAAGCACTGCCGTTTTGATAGCACGGCTTTAATTACAGCCGGAGCCAGCTGAGACAGCTATGAACACCGCTTTTTTTGGGAAATGCGTGCTCAAGTTTGATGCATTATCGAGTGTCAAAGGGCAGGGAGAACTACACTAGGGAACTTACCCAAGACTTGTAGCGTTGCTCAAAATCTCGGAAGGAAGATGCTGAATCGGCGTCGCGGAAGGAAAGGCCGTGGTACCATTTTTAACTCCCTTCTTCCCTATCCTCAACATGAGTCACAGGCAGTAAACTCATTCATCAATAACTCCGATTCGAGCTCTAAATCAGGGAGATTCTGAAGTTTCACTCTGCATACCTGTTTTATTCGAAGGGTCCCTTGAGGGAATTGACGGGAATTTGAGCGTCCTAGGTGTAGACTAAATTAGATGGGAATACATTAGCCTCATGCGCTAAAACAACTAAGTTTTATATACTTGTTCTGATAGAAACTAGATAATATTTTCTGTACTATTTGAGCAAATCAATATATACTTTAGCCGTATTAATATCGTGGTCGCATTTTAAGTCTCTTCCAAGATGCCGTTGAACAATATCCGAAACTTTTAAGAAAATGCTTTGCAAATAAATATAATTAGCTATGAAGATACAAGTCTTCCAGGATTTCTTCCACGTGGGTCCATTTTTATTAATATTATTTATTAATTAGTTAATTAATTAGCTATGTTTTTCCATGAAGTTACGAAATGTCAAAACAGGCATTTTTATGCGGATTATTGACATAGTCACCAACATTAGCATTTGTCATGCACGTAGTACGTGTATTGAATAAAAAAGTATTAAATAAAATTCAACATAACTTTATAAACTAGCATGGACGTGCTAGGTAAACAATGATAAGACAATACTAGCAGAAGTGTAATCAAATATCATCACTACTCCTCTAATGATACGCGTAAAGTGTTAGTGTCATCTTAAAAACGATAAATATTAACAGGAAATGAATTTTGATAGCGGTCAAGTAAAAACACACAAAAGACAAGCAAGCAAAAAGTGAAAAACTAGTGACAGTGAAAAAATAACGAAGAGCGAAAAAATTGAAAAAACATGGATATTTATTGAAACGACTAGATAGGAAACAAACAAATTTTAGAATAAATACTCGATGATAATAAGCAAAAAATATGAACGAACAGCCAGTTAAAGAGCGTATTTTTATACAAGACAAATCTCTTGCTGCCTCAGCCAACATTAAATCTATTCAACGTAAACAAAGAATCCGAGAAAGAATTACTGGAACAAAAATCAAATGAATAACTTTTCACATGTCAAGTGAAGAAGAGTTGATGCTTGAAATATATTCGCATATTTTCATTGCTTATTTTAATTGGCCAATTTTCATTAATAGAATTTTTTATGTAAAAGAATGTTTACGTAGGTTCATGAATATTTATCTTGTTATTGGATGATTAAAATATGTATGAAAGAGTGTTTTGCAGGAATGTTCTTTATGAGATGGTCACGTATGATATTATTTATTGTTTATAATGATATTTATTTAATTTTCCATTTTCAAATTAAATCTGTTATTATGTGACAAATAATGGCTTCCATGGTGCTGTAATATCTGTAAAATTCATGTTATTGTTATCAAAAATTTAATTCTTTCTACTAAACTTCTAGCAAAAATAATGTGTAATTTTTGCATGTAGGACGTATGTGATAAGAAATGGAGAGTATCAAAATATTTTACGAGCATAACGGCTATAAGTAAGAAAGGTGCCAAAAAAGTGCGCATACAATGTCTAATTAAATGAATGAAATTTTATCATAAATACTTGTTCCGTAAATGTTTTAACTTAGACAATCGTGTAATAGAAAGATGGAGAAGAATTTAGAGGGGCAGAGTTTGGTCAAATATTAAATGGCCGTGTCTTTTACTCTTCATGAAAATGTTAAGTTTAAAAATTAAGTGCTATTCAGATTAATAGTTTTTCACCTTTCACGTCCATGAATCTTAACATAAATGCGCCTATACTCGCACAATGGCAGACTCCACGTGACACGCTCAAGCGAAAACGCATAATCTTACACGCACGGTGGTCTTATAATTCGCGCGACAGCCATCATAAGGAAATAAGCTAATTGTGTGTTTCCGTTGAATACGGGTAAGGAACCATTTTTATAAACACAATACCTTCCTCAATACGTACTAGGCATACATAAAGTAGAAAATCGAATTCGAAATCGAAAAGTAATTAATAATTATATAACAAATAATCAATTATATTCAAATTATAAACAATAATAATCCTCTTTGCTTATTATGTACCTAAATTTATTATAAAACTCCTATTTTTCGGGAATATATAGATAGCATGATGATAGTTGCGAAAACAGCATCACTTAACCTTCGATTGACATTGAGGATGGTTCGTGTCTAGGTTTTTGGGACTCACTAAGAATATTTTCTCTAGGTTTACAGTAATGCAAACAAAGAAGCCCTGCTAAAAATAGTGTCAAAATTTAGTTAATTTTTTTAGGGCTTATCTGGAAACCAAACCGCATTTTCCCCGTTCAGAGTTGGTTCGACGCTGCCAGAGGTTTTCCCACTTTAGGATACAACCCTGTTACTCATAGTTTGAGAAAGCCGTGCGTATAAGAAAATATCGCCTATTTTATCAAAATGGAGTCATTGCGAGAGTCATTTTCAGCATGAAAAATAGAAAAATCCGTCGGCAGGAACAATATCCGGAAGTAAGGGTCCACAAAGTAAGTGTGGTGTGTTGGTGGGTCGTTGTGTCAAGAGTCAGTAACGTGGTGTGGACGGGCGCAATGCCATGATGTAACATACTTCATTTAATATGTTTTTTCGAATTTCAGATCCTTTCCTTAGTATCTTTTACTTCAGTACTCAAATCACAAGCACGTTGAAACTCGCCCTTAATTGTGAATGAACCCCTCGACGATGCATGTTTTATGCATGATGAATAGATTACATGAGTTCCTGATCGAGAGTAATTTACTAACGTCTCTCAGTGTTTGGCAACAGTCGTAACACAAATTTCTTAAGAAGATTCATTTCCAAAACTTTGTTCAGGATCGTGGTACAGGTTTCCATAGAGATCTTACTCAGACTAGTTTCACGCATAGTAGCACGAACTTCCTCCAATTTGTCGCTCAATGACGTCGGCGTTCGCTATGGTTGACGAGCATCCTCTGCATCTATACAACCTCAATGCAACTTCTCTTTAAGCGTTTATTGGAGTCAACTATTCCTGCACGAATCCGATTCGCTGTCTCTACTATAATCCAACTAATGTTTGGGAAGAATACTGAACAAGCATCATAAAATGTTCATCTAATACAATGAGATCGCTATATTTGTCGTTATTCATCTAAGTCCTTTTTTTCACGAAATATATAACCTTGAGACTATTTTCATTGAGAAAACGTGCATGAAATATTTAACCGGTGTCTTTACTGTTTTATACTGTTTACTATGAGTACTTAACGGATGTTTAAAGTAGGTGGTCTTAAATTTTACAAGATTGTGGCCTACTTATCATTGTTCGGTAAAGATTTTATCTACCACCTATATTTAAAGTAAAAATTACTAAATAACAGGGAAAAATTTCTCATAGATAATATTCTTTTAGAGCATTTTAGGCAAGCTTTCATTTTCAATAACCTAGGCATATGTAACAAATCTGTAAACGTCTTATTGAACACCCTTTTTGAGTACCTATACTGATAAATCTTAATGAAAATTCTAGTAAATAATGAAGAAATAAATGAAAAAAACATGGAAGAGAACAATGAGAGAGCATCAAATTATACATATGAAATTGCCACTTGCATCTAATATCTTTTCCTTAGTCGAAAGGTCATTAATGTGTTTATTTTGATTTGACATGGAGCAGGTTCTTTAAATGTGTGCTGATCTCTCTGCCTCGCTTCAAAAATGATAACTTTGTTCTCTACTCAATACAATTGACGGTATTTCTAATTTACATTAATTTTGCACTGTTTGCATGCAAATTCATTCCTGCTTTTTTCCTTTATATCAAGATAGGTATTACCTTTCTCCAAAAGCTGGTTGTTAAAATTATTTAGTGTCAGAAAATTATGGAGCACTTAATGTAAAAATATTTCATGAAGCTGAAGCCCATAGTAAGGCATGTTTTCACATTTTATTATTCATAGGTTAATCAAAGAGGGAGAGCTATTTCGAATGAAAAATTTTCGTCATTCACCCATTTTACGAATTATTATAATTAAGGAAGTAATTTATAATGATCCCACATATGCCTTGAAGTCGTCATTGTATTTTATTCTTGGTCGATTTTCAGTAAAAAAAATTGGGCTATGGAAAACTATTTTCCAAGTGGGAAGAACCCTTTCCTATTTTTTAAATGTTAGCAATACCCAAAAAGTGAAAGGACAGCCCATATTGCTCGTCTGAAGACATATCGTCGCTATTTTATATTTGATTATATCAAATTGCAAACAAATATATTTCTCCAATGTTAATCATAATTAAGTTAAAATAAGAATAAAATATTTTTTACCTTGATCACCGATACTAGAGCTATCATGGAACATCAGTGAAACGATCACACTGACCCTTATGTTTAATGTTCAATGTTGATATACCTACCTGAAACCCATCTAATCTTGTTTCCAATATATTTGAGCTGCACAAATCAGCTCGTATTATTCTTGAAATCAACTTCGGACTCTTTTTAAATTAAATCATCATGATATGTATTCAGTCATCACAATAAAAGAATTTTAGGGTATTTGCATTTTTCATCTAAACTTGGATGTTTTTTGGGAATATTTGGCATTGGGAATACCGAATTATTGCGGAACCCATTAGTATGTTTCGACTGGATATGGTTTGGAAATGTCGTTGATTTTAATTATATTAATTGAACACCTCAATGTTGTTTATGCATAGATAGCTCAATGATTCAAAGAATAATTTAATGAATTGTTCACATTATGACACTGCGCTAAATTAATTTTCTATTATCCGGTTTTTGAAGGGACCATGTGTTGTTGCACTTTTAATATGTTTGTTTGTACACCTGTGAATAACTTAATTGGATCCTACTCGACAAATTTATATTTTAATTTACTGAAAAAAAAGCGGTGTTAGCTCATTCAGATAATGAATTTGTATGATCGCTTTGTAGCAGCGCAGAGAAATATTTTAGTTTGATGATTCAACTCTCGAATATAAAAAAAATTATTTAAACTTTAAAAAATACATTTTTTAACTAAATTTTAAAACACTAAAGCAACGAAATACCAATATTTTTCAGTTTCATTGGCTTTGGCTATTCAGACTGAGAATCTTAACCCAGTTACCCTGTAGCTTAACTCTTTCTTAAAAAAGCACTTATTTGCTTCCAAGTAACTACTTAAATATGCATTGAATAAAATTGATTTGGGTAGAATCTGATTTAGTTGTCCATGAGCTGTAGTAAAATCAGCTTTCTTCTTTTATGTCTGTAAGGTAAACATTTTTGTCCGTGGTGCCATCGCAAACCACATTATTGCGCCGCTGTCTGTATTTGCTCTCGATATAAGCGATATGGCTATGGGTAAAAGAGAAGAGTAAGTATATATTTTTTTACAACAAAGTCCTTAGAATGGTAGGTGAAAAAAATGTAAATGAATATGCACTTCACAATTATGAAACACACAAAGATGTAATAATAAAAATAATATGCTCCTCTCTTTCCAGTACATGCTATGTTTGCAGAAATGCGTTTTGCCTAATAAAAATTACCTGAACATAAGCTTTGCTTTCTATTTCTCAGATGAGCCATTTATATTTTCCTAGTCCACGCGTCAAAACCAAGGGCAGCAGAGCTAACTGATTAAAGTGAATAAGTTCGTATGGTACTAAAATTACCTAATCAAATTACTTCCCCCCCCCCATCTCGCCTCAAGAACATTTCCCAGATAGTTTTCTCGCCTTTTCTTTTGCATAAATCGTATTGAACTCCAGAAATTTTCGACGAGCGCTTTGCCGTAACGACGCTTGCCACTATGGCCCACGACGAAACATTCCCGTCACGCACATTCGCGCGACGCACGCAGACACGGTCGCGACACATGCAATTCTTTTGTCGCAAAAGCCCCGCACCCGTCACCTGAAGAGAATAGTGCCAACAGCGTGCATTGATATCCCGTCGGCGAGAGAATCACTTGTTCCAGAGGCCAAAGGAGTTCCTTTTTTTACTCTCCCCTCCAGGAAAATTTTCCATCCCCCACAGCTGTTCACGTCTCTGCTCCATGGGAACACTTTCGCTCCCTTCCATCTCTCTCTCTCCCTCGATCTCTACCACCCACCCGCACACCCACTCCCTTTTCCCACACTCTCTCTTTCCTTTTTCTCTTCGCCCGTATCAAGAGCGGTACCCCACGGAAGGATTAATTCCAAGTTGCACCCAACGCTGTCACTTCGCCGCCTATGGTCCTCAAGTGTTCATGGCCATGCCTTGGGCATGGAATACACGGCCAGTGGGTCTTAACTGCATTTTTAAACACATCCATTCACTTTGATGTCAAATGTGGCCGTTTTATTTTTTCGTTGCCGTCTCATTTTACCGTAGACCTACGCTTACCCAATGTTGACGACGAATTAGTCCATATCCGTTGTAATCCAAAAAGAGTGCATAATACGTGTAGCGCATAATTACTAATAGAAGCCCTTAATTAATTACTGTAATGGGAAAGTATATTATCTATTTATAGGGATACCTATTTGTTTTTTTTATGTAATTCATTAGATGCTCTGTAGGTATTTTTTTAGTGAAACAGATAGTAAGCGTATCGAAAAATTATGTTTATAAAGGCAGTAGAACTGTCGAGAGAAATATTTGAAGGGTATTTGGAAATAAAAGGAGGCACTCCTGGGAGTAGACTGGACTCAATTTATTTCATTCACGTGGTCCTAGTTTTTGGATATTTGGATTGCCTAAATCACCTGTGGTTCAAATGAACTACTGTCTCGTGTCTATTACACGACGCATTCCAAACTTAAAAAAATATGAAGAGATTAGAAAAATAGGAATGAAGTGAGCGCCGGAATGCTTGCAAAAAGAGGATTCATCTAAATACTATCCTGCAAAAACCGCCACGAGATTGTGTCAGCAGGGAATGTATGGTCATCAAACATGAATGAAATTGATTTTTATTAGCATTTTGCATCCTTTCATGGGTTTGAAATTCCTGAAGTGTAGCCGATCTGAGAGAGCGGGAATATTAATATCGGAGTGTTCCAGCGTCTAGTGGTTGCTTGCTTTTTGCGAATTGGAAATTATATTGGGACATGTGCAGGCGGGACTGTGGATCTGACTCCGGTGCTAAGGTTGTGTTCTGCTTGAGGTCTTTCAGCATTGAAGTATTTTCTTAAGCTAGAGGAGGTTCGTTTAATACTAAAGTGGAATTGCAGTCACCACAGGTTTTTTTAGCCGAGAGAATCAAGATGAATAGTACCTAACCTTAGTTCAGAACAACGGTAATAGCATTAAATAGAAACATTGGGAAGAATATTTGCGCATCGGGAGTAAACAGTGAAATAATTGAACAAGAGTTTATGTCTCTTTGCTTCACTATATTTTAGATGTTAAGATTGAGAGTTTGCGGCGTCCCAATCTGGAAATATTTATTACATCTACATCTATGTTAATTCCTAAAATCTTCCATGCTTCCATTTGGCGCACTAAATTTATCCCTTTTGAGTTTGTGACTAGATTAGTTACTACTTGTAGCTTACTGTTAGATAAAAATTCTCCATTTCAGATGGTCATTTCTCATGAACACCTTGTTTGAGGTATTATTTGAAGTTTTAAGCGATTTTTTCGAGGATTTTTAATTTGCAATTTGCTGAAATCTCAGAACCTTAGTATTTTGATCCTTTGCTTTAAAACAAGTAAGAGTTATTTGTGCTTCCTCACACTTTCTAAATCCGTGTTGGCTTCGGCTCTGTGTGTTGCTACTCTTTAGAAAGGAATTTTCGTTTTTTACAGTTATGCATGTGTTATAATACTATATTACAAGATATTGAATTGTATATGTTGGTTGCTAATTAGCAACTGATCCTTCCGAAACAGGCTTAAGGAACGCGTTTTCTAAGTCGCGCTGTTATCATCATCATCAGGATATTGAAGTATTATGAGCTATTATTTATAACCACGTCCTTTCATCTATCTTATACTATCGAAGCTGCTCTTCATTTCTTTCTCTTAAATTGTTATATTGACCATTGAATTTTTATGTGATGGAATGGTTACATTTTTGCGCTAATATTGAATTGTAGATGCATTATAAAAAGATATAGGGCGTTGGCATTATTTATATTATAAGTAATTATTTTACAATTTAAGCCTATAAAGAATGTACATATGGTATTTTCCCTTTTGTTTCCTTAATGTTCAACGAAAATATTTTGTGCTTCCTTCTAGATACTCGCAGAGGCAGTTCCCTTTTTACTATCCATAATAAAGTAAACTTAGTATTTTCCACAGCTTTATTACGAGGCACGACGCGTTTCACT
>LYUA01003000.1:22730-36515 GCA_002093875.1 Calopteryx splendens
ACACAAAAGAGTAGCAGAGGAAAAATCCATCAGGAGCACTAAACGAAGGAAAGAAATACCTGATGGACTGTATATGCATTGAGACACAAAGGACTTGGCAGGAGAAGAATGGCCGGGAAAAGAGAAGGCAATGCCCAGGACTAAAGCCGCCATCACTTTTTAGGGGGAAGGGGATGTCTTCCCGCACGGATCTGTCACGAAATGCCACAACTCAAGTGATGCCTCAGGATAAGCGCTAAGAGTTTTGAAGGGAAAAATAGATTCGAACATCGCGAGATATCGCCTCTCCTCTGTTTAGTGACGCCGTAATCTCTCACTTTCCTCAAAGAACGGTATGCAATCATTGGACTGCCTTTAGGAGCCCTTCTCATGAGAAAGAATTCTCGAGGACCGCAAAATTAACTGGTCACGTTGCATAAATATTTTGTTCAGTGACCGGTGGTTTCCAGTGGGCAGTCCCAATCGAAACGAAGGCGGTTTCTGGAACAGCGCTGGGTGTCACAGGGGATAGAATTGCCCACACCGCCCTGAATGAGGTCACTGACTAAAAAAAAGTCGGGGTGAACTCAACTCGGACCTATTTGATAACTTGAGGATTGTTGAGTGTGATATTAAATTTAACAATTTTCATGAGTGTTCAGCGACATGTTTTCTGCCTTTATCCACTTCAATTCGAATAAATCATGGGGAAGTATGGTTAAGGTCCTATTCCTATAAGGAAAGGAATACAAATATGAAACGGGCTAAGTATGAAAATGTTACTTATTCCGAACAAAATTTATCGAAATACAGTTCATCCGGAAAATAAAATTATCAATAATATTCTTATTTTATTATTTTAGTTAGGCAGTTATCACGACTACGGTATTGTACACAACGTATCCCAAGCACCTTTACTGTTTTGCACTTCAACAGGAATATTAATGACTCAAATGACAAAAGGAAAAATTATTCAAAGTTCTTGTTCAAAGGTTTGATTTTATGAAGTGCAACAAATCTAATGAAAGATGACTGTGGGCTGAAGTTGTTCTAATGTGGTATTCGCAGACAGCTGGAAATTTATAATCAGATTGCTATCTACACCATCGTGCACTTCAAATTCTTTATTTGTGATTAATTGAAAAGTCGTTCGGTCGCTCTCGTAGGTTTAGAAGGAATTGAACGAAGTGTTATCACTAAACTGGAGCGTGTTAAATGATTATTGATTAACAGTAGAGATTTAATTTTATGTGCATTCATACTAAGCATGATAAAATCCTTATTATTTTTAAGGAAACTGAATCCCCGGAAATTCTTATACCCCTATATTAACCAAGGTTTTATGTTTCGTGATCTTCGTGTGTGTGAAGCAGTGCCGAAGGAATTCCCATCTCGAATCGCATCCTTTCTCGGGCGAGTCGCGCTTTTCGCGCGGTGCAGGGTTGTTCAGGGCTCACCGTGGGCGTGACGGCGGTGGCATTCGGGCTGGTGTCCACGGGTGGCTCCACGTAGCAGTCGGTCGAGTAGAGATCTGTGCCGTTGTCACCGGAGATGGTTTTGTTCGCAGGCATCACCATGTCGACAATGGCGATCGTCAGATTCACTCGAAGCATGTAATTGAACATGAATCCGAGGAATACCATTATGTTGAGGACCTGTCTGCAACTCAGTCGGTCTGGAAAGGAGAACAAATATGACCTGTCGTTAATCCGCGCTCAGAAATACAACGGAACAGCGTCTCGGATGAAATCGTGAGCTCTGAAAACAAATCGGTTTCATTCGTGAACGCACAAAGAGACAGAACAGAGAAATAATTCTTGGTTTAAAAGTTTTCATGCTCCTTTTTGTTTTAAAATTGATATAATTGATTGAGATAAAACACCACAGTAATCAATCCGAAGGTTGTTTTGGTAGGGGAGGGTAAAGCTCACCTATTATTACGCCCAACGGCGTGTGAAATTCTCACATCAGTGTAGGGGGGCAGTTCCTTTCCCTATGTTACCTGCCACCTATGTCTGAGTTGCACAAATTTGAAAATCAAACCGTCTTAACCCTTTATTTGCTGTCGGAGAAAATTTCTTGAATTCAGTTTAGGATCTTTCATTCATTTTATACCCGAGTAGCTTGGATCAACTTCGCATTTGAGACTTTTTCGAAAGATTTATTCAGATCTCCAAATATTGAATTTACCTTCTTGTTCCTTTTTCGTGATTTTAGAACATCACGTACCTATGTAAAGTTCCAAATATATTTCGCAAGGTCTGACTTTTCTAAAGCCATGTTGGTTGTTAGATATATGGTGGTTACTAACGATACGTTTCATAACTTTGCTTACAACTCTCTTTAATAGTATTTCACACGATGGGATTATTGATCAGGAACTACTAGGATCGTTTTCATTTCCTCCCTTAAAAATTCGCAGTCTCATGGAACTATGCCTTCGGAAATCGATTTGTGAATCAGTTATGTTTTCGATAGCAATGCCAAGCCGTTCACGAGCATTATCCGAACTCTTGTCGGGATCTCATCCTCTTCTGGGATTTGTTTGCTTGAATGAAAAGGATCTGTTCAAATATACCAGAACACGATACCATTCGGGTGTCATTCACCCGCGTGCTGGAAGCCATTCACGTGTTTTCTTCGGCCATCTGTTTAGATGCTTCGAAGGGCACTGGTTAGGCTGTTCAACTGTTACAGATGGAGAGAATAAGTGGAGAAACTAAAGGTATTATACGAGCAAGTGCAGACATAGAAAGGGATGCCAACTAGGATAGGTTGCTCCAGGCATATTTGATTATGAGATATAAAAAGTGTAGAACGCCACCATTTTCATAATAATCATAAAACTGATTAAAAAGTTCGATGTCACATCTATATCAAATGCATAATAAGATTTTATCATCTCCTCTTCGGATAGGCATGATTTAATAGTGTATCTATGATTATAATGATATGGCCAATTCCCTGGGTTCAGCCTGGGTTAAATCCCACGCCTAACTTCATGCCATAATCGCCAATGCATATGCAATATATCGTGCAATTAAATGTGAGTCGTGGTGAAGAACACCAGCGGATGCGGCTGATAAGAAATCTTTGATCCAATACTAACATAATTGTATGCAATTTGTGGCTGTCACCCGGATTGGACAATCGTCTCCATATTGACCCGTCTTCCCCGTGGATCCCTGGCGTTTTCATCTGGCAGTATGGCTTATAGCAATCCTGTTTTAGTATGGCTCATTTTTTTCCGTCCGAATGCCGAGGGATCGGAATGATACGGTGGTTTTTCCTCCCTAAAACCCAAATAACAGGGTTCGAATCCCGGTGGTGATGGATTTAACAGCGGTTCCGGTTCCTCTCAACTGGGGGAAGCTACAAGGGAGGCGCTTAGACCGTTGAGTGATACGTTTTTAGCCTTGGATCAGCATAATGCCTGCGCCGGGTTTCTCTCTGCTCCCTGAAAACTTGCCTGTTCCCCGATTTCCTATCGGATCCTAATGCTGTAAAGAGCAAAGTGGGCCTTCCTTGGACCCTGAAATCAGCCCCGTGGCTTCAGTATTCTACTCTTCCAGTCTCGAGGGTCGACTTTGTCACTTTCTTCTCTTTTTGCCTCTTGTGTTTCCTATCCCGGATAGAATGGAATAGTTGTCATCCCCACGAAGTCTTCTAGTCTATTTTTCCTTCCTTAACGTTCCACGCGGAATCATTGTCTGTACTCTCCACCCTTCCATGTATTGTGAGCTCGCAGCTCTCTATACCACACTTCAATTGTCACTTCTTCCCTACTTGTACTTGATTTTCAGAAGTAATTTCCCGACTTCAAGTTTCGAAAACCAAATCCCACGGTGGATCTTGACTCATCTCTCGTTTTCAATATTGAACTGACGCGATATCTCGGGGTGGGGGACGTTCCCAACGTATCAGGTACCGAAAGCAGTGATTACTGGATTAAAGTCACTTGCTATCGTAAACTCTGCGATAACCTACAATCTCAGATTCAGTTTGTCGCGGGGTTCAATCCCTCTTTGAGTAGGGAACTGTGTTTGTATAACGTCAAATTAGCGTGAATATGGAGTTAACGTTTGAAACTTGAATGCTTAGTCATTATAGATGGCGTTCATTCAAGAAATTGACGGGCGTAAGATTTGGTTGAGTTTGAATTCGCGTGAAATTTACTTACGGGTACGTTAGATTACTTCGCGTTTCCAACCGATCAATTGTTTTGCTCGAGGGATTTTCGTGCGTAATGGATTGTTTATCTCAGAGAGCACCGGAAACTATGGCATCCGTGAAAAAAGAAGAAGTCAACGCATTAATACATCAGTCTCGTAAGAAGCTTATATCTGGCTCTAGAACAAGAAATTCACGACTTAGTGTATATCAATCCTTGAAATCAATAAACGCAAAACCTCATCAAATGCTATAGAAGTAGTTCTAGTGTATTTAAAGAATTTCTCAGAGTCAATTGCTTTCGTGACCTTGAAAAGATAGAAATTCGAAGTAGATAACTCCATCTTCAAGCGAGAATATTTGTCTGGGTTAGTTATTACCCATGAATACTTCCTGTGGTAAATTTATTAGGAGAGGGATACTATGTTTATAATCGTATTCATCAAAACTGAAACGACGCCATGAAAGGACGTAATTACACGACAAGACACAAAATCACACGAAAGCCAGCGATTAATAGCAATTAAAATGCGGTGGCAGGAAGCCATAAGCACTGGAATAAATTGGAAAATTGAGTGAGTTCGAAACTAGGAATTTTAAATAAAGGGAGCATGTATATTAACTAAAGTAACTTAAGTTAACAAAAGTAACTTTAGTTAACAAAAGTAACTTAAGTTTATTAATGGTCACTACTCCTTTCACATTTGTCTTTGTATTTCTTTTAGCATTTGCTAAATAGGTACAAATTAAGTCCAAGGGGAGGTGTCGGTACACGATAATGATTGTAGTTAACACCTTTTAGTTTGACGTTGATTTGGTGTTAATGTTTCTGTTAATTTGACGTTAACTGTTTTCAAAACCCGGCCTTTAAGGGCACGAAGTCGCATCGACGTTGGAGGAGCATAAAGCTGATCACTACTAGAGAAACTCAAATATGTTCATATGCCTACCGGGTTATTCCGTTGCGCAGCGCTGCTAACTTTCCCACCTCAAGGCCGAATCATCGAACCCCGTATCGGGTGTTGGGTTGACATCAATTTGACCTGCTCGAGGCCTCGCCCGTCGAAGTGCCTGACAAAACTTGCCCAATTAATTTGATAATTTAACAATTGCTCGGTGAGATTACCCTCTGCTTCCCCCCTCCCCTTGCGTCTGAATGCGGAAAGCGGGACTCGGCGTGGGGCTCTCGTGAGCACGTGAGTGGGAGGAGGGGTGGGGTTCCTGTGACATCCATTCAGATTGTTTTTAGAAAATAACAAGACCACGTCAGGCTAAAAACACAAGAATGTAGTCCGATACATACATCATTTTGCTTTTGTAGTCTAATCGACATTTGTGAAACACCTGCACGTCCTGTCCTGTGTGACGCTGAGCACACCCAAAACACCTTTTCCCCACCCGATGCCATCGGACTTTCTTTTCGATGATTCAGCAGCAATATTCACGCACTTCGAATTAACTCGGGAATAATTGATTCAATGCACTTTATGCTCTCATTTGCGACGAACACCACAGCCCTCCATCACCTCATTTTTCGCCATGTTCCCCGCTCCCCGCGCCGCTTGGAAGCTCTCGCAGAAAAGCTGGAAGCATATTTATTTCCTCGCAGGAATGTCCACCAAAAGGATTTGAAATAACGTCGCCACAATATGCGATTTAGACACATTCGCAAAGAAGAGTGTCTGGCAAAGTAAGGAAACTGAAATAGACAGTTGGGGTAAGTAGGGAAGGAAAACACGCATGCGGGGGCGTCCGGTGGGTCACGTGAGGGGTGAGTGAAAATGAAATTCACCTTGCAGAAAGATCTTAACTATCTGCACTCTGTATATCGCGTTTTTCCATTAATTCATTGAAACCCTCCCTTAGGATATGAATCCTTTTCATTGATTGCCACGCAGTCGGGGCAATCAGGTCGCTCACTCCGACGTCAAATCTCATTTTATGCATGAGTTCAGTATACAGATCCAATACATGATTTTTGGTAAAAAAAACATTTACGGTCATCCGTTAGCTCGTACAATGAAAATGGCCAAAAGGCACCGCCCACCCGGTTAATAGTTCCTACGTCACCCATGAATGGGGTAAGCCTCGCCTATCGCCGTTAAGGATAAGAAAATAAGGATAAGAAGGAACAAAGCGTTCGAGTCAAGGAATATGAAAGACTGGAGCGGACAAATATAGAGTGAAGAGGCGACGATTATTCTTGCAAGACCCGTTTGGTACAACGGGAGGTGAGTGGATCAATGAAGGGATGATGAGGGGTGGAGATTGGGATTTGAATAGCGTTGGGAGGAAGGGTGGAGGGCAGTGGGCGTGGGAGAGCTAGGGGGGGGCACGCGAGGGGAGAACGGGGGTAGGAACTCGTTCGAACGGAAGCTGCCGTTGATGGCAGAGTGGAAGAATTTTGAATGTTCCAGCGGTTCGACAGAAGAGCAAAAGGGTAAGCAAGAGAGTGGACATAATAACGTCGAATTACGTGGAAGGGGAACGCGGTAGTGGGGGAAATAAGATGACAGATGAAAAAATATATGAGGGGGCTCAAGGACTTTTCAATTAATGGGTCAAGTAATTGACCGAATTAGCGAACAGTGCTCAAGTATGGGGAGTACGTCACCAGTGAAAACAGCTTTTGGAGCTATTGGGTCCGTACTTTCAGCGAACCAGTGCCTAGACTATTCTCACAAAGGAAATGAATTTAATTTCTCTGAGATGATGGACCAATTTGAAGTTTATGGTCAGAGGTAACTCCGATGTCCTAGTAAGATATTGTATGGCGATCATTTTGTTTGACAAATGATAACGGTTGGGAAGGTGTTTCAACTTGAAAGAAAATGAAACAGAGACTGACTTCTGGGCATTACTATTGGTTGTCATCTTGAGAATCAGCTATCAAGTGAGTGGGGGGAAGATTGAAGGGATAGAGTTTCGGCAGATGTAACAACTCTATCAAATATTTTGAAGTCTTCCGCAAAGAGTAGTAAAAGATGTTCTTATTATAAAATATACCTATTCTATATACTCCACGGACTTCCAGATTCACAATTAAACACATATCGACTGCTGCACACAATGCAGGTATTGGTAAACCGTTAAGCATACGCATTAGGGATCGTCCATAAATGAAGAAATGCGAATAAGGTGGTCCAACCGAACGTTAACTCTCCGTTAAGTTGGGAAGGTGTCTCATCTCTTCGATACGAAATTTTTAGTAAACTAATTCAATCCCGTGACCATTCGCATTATTTCTGCATGCTGTGCAGCATACCTCCCATTGCATCGAATGTCCACTCCACTCAGCCGCATCCACCGAGCACACTGCTTCGCTCGGGCGCCAGGCCAGCCGGTCGGAAGCGGTGAGAAGCAGTCAAGGGACAGAGAACGCTGCGGTGCCATTCAAGTTTAGATAAGTGACGGTTTCATATAAGGTCACTTGAAACAGGTCATTCTCGTTCCTCATCGGCCCCTGCTCGCTTTTAGTTTTTTTGTTTAACACTCGTTCAACGACGATGCCAGAAGAAGTGAATGATTTAAAAAGGTAAACTTAAACTGACTCTAATTCCTAGCAGGTCTGTGCCATGAAACATAGTTGCAATAAAAGAGGGACAAAAAAATACCCCCACAATCTTCCCACCGACATCGGCGTAGGTGAAAAACATTACGTAGGAGTCATGCAGGGGGTGGGGACTCGCCTTTTCGTTGCGGTGTGCTACATCGGGGGAAGGGGTTCGAAAAAAATGGAAATATAGCCTTTAGTCATTTCTGGACACTTTCTTACCTTACGATCTCGATAAACGTTTCCTTCTGATAGCTCCCCCCTTACCGTTCGTGGAAAAGAAGGTAAGCCTGGTGCGCTAAAAGGGAAATTGGCGAGTTTCCGCTGAGCGACAACTTCACACGGCGAAACCTTCGCAGACGAGACGAGCCAGGTGTGGAGTCCACGCTGGAGATCAGAGATTTTGGAGCCAAATTAATACATTTCTACCCTAATGGAGTCCAATCACATGGCTTGAAAACTTTGGATTCATTTGCTCCGCATTACCTCGGTCTGTTTTCAAATGCCATTTTCCACCACAATACGATCGTTTGGAATTACACCTATGCTGAGAATCTGTGGTGTTGTCATGATGGCGGAAAGAAGCATTTTCAATCGACCCTCTACAACATGAGAGACAGTGAAACTCATCAAAGAATTAGAGATGGCGTTCAGAAGGATGCCTTGCGCGGGACGGAAGGACGGATAGGCCGGACGACCGATAGGAAGGACCACGTGCTGTGCGCCCGGGCGACTTCCCCTCCCCCCCTGTTCTCTTTCGTCTCTTTGCCGCGCCTACGTTTACGAGATGCGGGCCACGCTTCGAGCAATACGAAGGGGCCACGTAATTGCCTTTCATTGTATCTTGGGCCAGAGAAAGTCCAAGGGTGACTCTTAATCCCCAGCAAAATTGTACTCTTCGCATATCGATAGAATATAAAGTATTATTACATTACATGCGTAGATATGCATATTTTACTATGGCGGTGGACCATTTTTGATTCTTAGCTTTAAAATTAGACGACCCTATAGCTTAAAGTCAGTTAGTATAAAACCCCCGCTCACTTTCCCCACATTTTTCGGAGGCAAGGCGGAAGGTCTCGCCGGGTTTTACACCTGTCTGCGAGAGGTGAGAAGGTGTGAGATGAAGCATGTCGATCTCATGAGATGCGGAAGCTCTCTAACCTGATTAAATTTTTTTTTGCCAGGACAGGCCTCTTAAATGTTATGAGGCCTCGCCCGGCTAGGGTTGTCCAGGCACCGAATCGGATCTTCTAACGCCCTCGTATGCTTCTGGAGGCAATTATCGCCGTTCTCGAGGCACATATGGTAAAAAATACGTCTTCGTTAACTTCACGAGTACTATGAGCATGTTGAGCTCCAATTTGATGAATTTGGAGCCCAAGTGCCCGGCAGTACTTTTGGTTGCACGTCCTTGAAATTTCACATGGATATTTCGAGAACACGCTCCTCCAAATATTATTTTTATTATTAATACCATAGAGATAAACGAAGTCGGTATTCAAAGTTAGTGTGTAAAATGCGAGTGGCAGATTTCAAGTTTCGTTTGCTTTTTCATCCGAAATGCAACATATGGTGCAAAATTAAATCGGTTGGATTGCGAAGAATACACTTCACCGGTGAAAGAAACAAAAGCGGATTTGTAGTGGGTCAGATATTTGAATAATGTGCCATTAATGTGGAACGGATTGCCCTGCCCTTTCACCCGTAAGGTACACTCACTCATGGTACCACACCTATCGCTTTTAACTTCCCCAATTTTCGATTCTAGAAGAGATTCTGAAGTTCAAAGCGTTCACAGGAGGGGATTACCACGGTAGATGGTTTCTAACGTACGAACGCCCGTTGAAAAACATTACAGATCCTCCCCCTTCGTTACATATGGTTTGTTAGATTATAGTGAAAGAAATATGACAATTTTGGATCGTATGGCACGATCATCGGAATCAGGAATTTTTGCAATACTGATCAATCCAGAAACTGACTTATACATTTACATTACTTCGCCATTTGTATAGGATTTCTATTTTCACTATAGGCGTGGATATGTAAACGAGTACGACTTCGGGAGGTGACGCGGGAGTATGATTGGTCCACCGTCGGCTCCGGCAGCCCCCACATGAACAACTGCGAACTATAAGTACTTGTATCAAGTACAGTACGAAGTAAATGCAAATTAGTTGGTAGTTGTTGCGGGGGCCGTGTGAAGGACTCTTGGCAGCGGCCAAACCGGCCTGCCCTAGTGGCGAAATGATTGTTCGAATAACTTGGACAAGTTTTCGAATGTGAGTCCATGGGCCTCTCATGAGTCCCAGCCGAAGGTCGCCGGGAGCCTCACCGAAAGAGGGGTTGCGCAAATCGCGAGGAGTTATTAGGACGCACGCCATAAATGCCAAGCCGTGCGATCCAAATGAAAAGAAAAACCTCCCGTGAACTTTATAAGACAACGCCTCGCGTTTACAAGGTGATATTCAATCGCTGCACTATCACCTGATGGCATGAACAAGCCGGACTCGGGAATTAACACGCGAGGAGCTAAGTTAAAAAGTTAATTGCCGAGTTATCCCCGTGCGTTAACGACATTTCCTAGCATATATATAACTCAGTTAATTTTCCGGGTGAAACCTACGGTAAACCAGTCGCGTTAATTTCCTCGATGAGTGGAAATCCACCAACAAAGTGGCTGCCAAACGGCGGCGCGTGGGGATTGTCAGGGGAGGCGCCAAGGCGATGGAAAAAGACACCGAAAGCATAAATATTACGATTTTCGGTAATTTTTCCGATCGAAATATGATCGAAAGGTTGATTGAGAATGAGTGCTTTCCTCTATTTTTTAAAATGTTTTTTTCTTCGTTTTTTAAAATATCATTATTACTTCGATTGAGTTTCCCCCCAAAAAAATATAAATTATAAAGATTTCCAGTTACACTTAATTTCTCAATTGGATCAGAAAATCGATCAAATACTCAAAAAGATTACTTCGACTCAGAGGAAACAGAAGGGCTGTTACTTTTCGTCTTCTCGTATTCATGACGAGACGAAATTTCATGATTTAGAAAATAGCAAAATGATAAAAACTCCAGTCTACCCTTCGGTCTATGCTTCCGTAGAAAATAATGTATAACTCGAAATAGGCGCAAAAGAAGAAAAGATCTTGGAATTCGAAGATATATAAATGCTTACGTTGGCGTAGAGTGGGAGTGGCTTCCAAAAGTGTGCCGCAAGGAAGCTAACTTAACGGACGAAACCATCTGCTGAAGTGTTTCATCACCAGCCTGACTGATATCCAGAGGTCATCTTAGGAAGATGAAAGACATCGCGCAGTGGAGCATGGAGCTTCGAGTGCTGGCAGTGAGTATGTAATGCTTCAAACAATTATGTATTACGATCTAAAGCGGGTGAAGCATGTGAACCTGAGACGAGCAATGGCGTTTCTTTCAAGGAAAATGTAATGTATTGTGATTTACCTGTGATGCAGGCATTTAGGAAATGAATAATTTCGGTCACCCAGTCTTTTGTTATTTAATGCGGAATTTCCGAGGCGGAATGAAATCAACTCATCCATTAATTTCGGGGGAATTAAAGTGCAAGGACTATATCGTGGATAGTGATATAGGAATAATCCGACATATATCATTCTAGTTATTCCCGTGCTATCACTGTAGTACAAAAGACCACGGAACATGTTTAAAGATAAAATGATAAAATTTTGCCAAATATGCTATAAAGATTTACCCCTGAAGAATATAAAATATTAAAAATCAACGCCATATCTAATCCTCAAAAAAGAGAGCCTCACAGAATGGACATTTTTATATAGATCGGGAGCAACGCGCGTCTTCGTCAGCCAGTGTTCTCTCTTCGACAATATAAGCATAAAACGTTACCGTATGTCATAATGCGAACGGTAAGTGCGTCTCTACAAGTACAGAGGGGATTATATCTAGTTTCTACTGTGGTTAGACAAATTATGATAAAAACTAACAATTCTTAAAACATGGAATGAAATAGGTTTAGGAAATAAATCACTATGGTGATCATAAATCATATACTTAGCTATACCACTTTTATGACCATGGAAATAATAAAATAAGGAAGGTTTATATAAAAAAATAAATTTCAATACTTCAAGCAATTTAAATCTGAAAAGTTATTAAATATTTCATGGAGAGGCATGGAATTCAATAGGCAAAACATTGAGCACAGCGGGACTATGCACCTGTATTTAAAAAAATATATACAGCATTAAGTTTCTGAAATTATTCCTCAATATACCTATCATACGATTCTGGGCTGAGTGCTAGAAAAGTGTTAATAAACCATTTTATTTCCAATCCAGTACTAACTCAATATGTGAGAATGGAATTCAGTTTAGAAGTAGGTCAAAATTATAGAAGAATCTATACCAAATGTTTACTAGGAGCTTATCACTTTTTACACTTTTTCATATCGTGCATTTAATAGCATGATTATTTCTCTCTTGTTTTTAGCCTCGGTTAAATCCCCCACGCATCTACTCACGCCAGAGGCGCCTATGACGCATAGTGCAATTACATTGGAGTCATGGTGAAGGATAAGGAGCACGCAGCTGATAAGGGATCTCTGATCCACTACTTATATCACTGCATGTAATATCTGCCCGTTATCGCAATGGGACACTCATCTTAATATTCAACTAGCCTTCACCCTGGCCGTTGCAGCAGAAACAGAAACCAGCTTTGCAATACAATTCGAGATTTCGGCCAATAGGTCGAATGGACTTTGATGAATAATTAATTCATGGAAAGGGTGTGTCTGTGTCTATTCCAAAGATAGAATGAACTGTTGTATACAATCGCACGAATTCGCAAAAGGTATTTCATGCAACCGTGTAGGCGAGGCGAGTGCGGGGATATTGAGGCAAAAGCGGCGCTACTCCAGCGACGCAACGAAATTCCACTTGGGAGGGGTTGGATTTTCGTGTCCGTCTAGCCTTAGGAGGAGATTGATGACGAGACCGTTTAGGAAATTTCCCAGTGCTCGCTCAGCAGAGTCCTTTTCCCTTTTAGAAGACGTTCAAGATGCTGAGCGTCCTTATCACCATATTTGAGCCGTCACAACGTTGGTCAGCTTTCTCGTATCACCCCGTGAGAAACTCGGAATGGGGCAACGGGCGACTCGCCTTCCAACCGCGGATTCCTCGTGGTCACTATCGATGCCGCTTTGCCTCGCATGCGAATGTGCTGGCGTGGATTTACTCTAGCAAAATTACGATTTTATTCCATTAATGAATCGTAAATGTGTTCTTTGACCGTGTGCATACATGCTTTCGTCAGCAATAGATTAATACGTTTCCTTGATCTTGAGCTTCAAATCCGCGGCAAAACTTTGATTCGCAGGCATCGCACCACCGTTCTTCCGGATAAGGTGCGCCCTCGTGATCATTCATGTAGGAAAGAAAGTAGCCGTGAGCGAGACGAAAGCAGCTGTGAACAAGCGGCAAACTAGAATACACTCGATACCCGGTTGGCCGACGGGCAGACGTGCGCACGCATCCATCCAGCCCATTCATCCACGCGTGGATTTGGGGCTTCCATTTCCTCACCGCCCTCGCTCCAGTGTTTCACTTTCTCTCTCGGTTAACGGCTCCAAGAGTTCTTCCGTTGTGTCTGTTTTTCTCCCTCGCCTCTTGGAAACACACCCGGGAGCTCACTTTGATCATTCCTCAGACTTCGTGGACACGGGGGTGTTTCTTTGTCAGAGGTATCGTTAAGATGACAATGAAAGTAAATAGTAATTTTCCACATTGATTTATAGCGCGGGACGCGTAGCTGCTAACGGAAGCATGCCTGTAATTTATTCCGTTGAATAACTTCAGGTTTTCTAAACCAATTTGTTCACGCAAAAGCGTTGGAATTAAGAGATTTTCCGGGTGAAAACTAATAGCAATCACATTGGTAAATAATGCAAATTTTTCTTTTGCTTGATATTCATGCAGTGGTACCATTTTAAATAAAGAATAATTTACTAAGAAGCAGAATAAGTACATAGAATACATCATCACAGTAATCAACCCGAAGGTCGGTTTGGTAGGTGAGGATAGA
>LYUA01003000.1:63506-74368 GCA_002093875.1 Calopteryx splendens
GTTTTCCGAAATTTTTGGTGGCACAACCACCTTCATCTGCGGACAGAAGGAAGAAAGGACATGGGGAGTATGCGAGAGGGAAGGGGAGGGAGGGGAAGGCTTGGGGGGAGGAGGGTTTGAGAGAGGAGAGGGGGTACAATTGTACTCCCCCTCTCAAACCTTCAAAAAGGTAATGATAGACTCGTAGTATTTTCTTTAATTCTGGAATAAACATATAATACATTTCTAGTTATTTATTTATAACATTGCCTTAAAAGACGCTTAATTAAAAAACCTATCTTTAAAGGCTGAGAAATTACTATCGCTCATCAATATTAAATGTAATATCTTCATCCCAGAAATTGATATTATTTTTACCCTGATGCATTTGCATAAGCAACATACACATGTACAGACAGACTCAATATAATGAGATCTACCATTTATTGATCGTTATTACGGATAATTACAAGGAACAATGTCGTTCAATTCATTATCTTACCATAAAAATTGATGGAAAAATTATAGAGCAAAATGAAAATAATTTGCGGCGTCGACTGTGGAGTAGTAAGGAATGAAGTCATATTTCGGTTAAAGCAATGAATCGTATCGCATTAAGTTTTTATTCCTTTTCTGGAAGCGGTCAAACTTATCTCTTTAAAAATAATATAATTCGCCGCCCATTTGAAGTTAACTTCTTTTAAATTTGCCATAAAATTGAATCTCAAAGTCATAATAAATTGTCATTAGTTGCCATACAAGTCCCACATGAAATTTTGGGAATATGAAAACCGCGCATTCCCCCACACTCCTTCGTTATCTCACCCGAGATGCCGTCTTGGAGATATCCTCACTGCGCCAGCCACATCGAATGCGCAATTCGATAACTCCACTCACAATAACTATCTGTTTGATTAATTGGTCAGATCGTCATAAAACAATGGTTGGTCCTTCCATCCCCGGTGCCACGAAATGACCTTAAAGGACGCCCTCTAGGTCACGGCCTCCATTTGGGAGATATTTGAGAAGGCGAAGCCAATGAAGCCACAATCAAGTCTCATCGGTGGTGTGTGATGAATGGCGTGGAAAGCAAATGTTACGCAATGATTGATTGACTATCGGTTTCACGAACCACTCCGCTCACCACTTCCAACCGACTTCGTCCCCCCCTTCCCCCACCCACCCCGCCACAGTGAAATGCGCTGCGTGCACAGGGAGTGCAATAGTGGCGGTGCATCTACGCTCCGGGAATTTCCGAATATCGAAGCGAGGTTGAGCGACGACGCCTAGCGAGGAAACGCACGAGTCACGTAAGGAATCCCTCCCCAGGGCGTCCCATGCCAATTGTTTCCTTTCATTACCTGGGTATTGCCCCCTTTTTTGATTCCTTATGTACTTAATTCATGACACGAAATCGAGCACACGAAAAGAAGAGTATTTCAATTGCGAACGGCGAATTACACAAGCAGAGTGCATTTGGAACTCTATAAGACTCTCTGCTTTTGCTTCAATTTATGTGGCGCATTTCCCACATTAAAGAAACTAACATTCCGTGAAATTCTGGAAGTTTGCTATAGGCTAGGACTTCTAACTTATGTTGATGAGGAACAATGCATTGCATTAACGATTCCGTCAACAAGGTCACACCACTCATATAATCCTTCAAACGGGCAATCCTTCTCGTTCCATATTACTTCTTTGCTCAGATTCTGATACGTCGGATATCAGTGTCTACTAGATTTTGCTTCAGTACGAGTTGCTTAAAGTACACTTTCACTGAACCAGCTAAAACAGTAGGCCCAGGATCCTTCATCGATAGGTATTTCTTGACGTCGCAATACTTGTATCACTTGCTGAACCCCACTACCATCCACAGGGTGCTGACTCGAAGCCCTGGCGACCGCGGTGGCGGCGGATTCAGCCATCAAAGCCATTTCGATTCAGCCATCGAAAAACCGCCAGCAGCCGTTTTCTTGACTCGGTGGAAATACCGGAGAGGACTTCGCAAGCGAATAAATTCTTGTTTTTAATTTTTCGAAAATGAATTGCAAACACAAGAGGTACTTGATGCTATAAATCACACATCAATTTTACACATTCCTAAATTTTCAGTGGAGGTAAACCTTTGAAACATGAAACAGGGATAAAACAAACACCCAAGTGAAGGAACTCCAAGCGAAACTACTATATTATGTTAATTTAATACTTCCTTCACGCTTAAAAAAGCTCATATAACCCCAGTGCATTTCCTGGCTACGAAAATACGATAGATTCACAAGTTTCCCATTGTTTCCCGGTTGATACATTGCTTGACTCCCGAATTAATTAGGTTTATCGCTTTTTTATAAAATGGAAACTTGTGCGAACACGTCTGACTTGTCATTCGTATCATTTTAAATCTAATTTCGCTTTTAACTTTCGTAGAGAATGGAAATAATTGATATTTAAGAACAAGAACTCGGATGATTCAAAGGCCTAAAGATTAGCAGGGATAACTACATATTGGAAGCATTTAATAATTTTTTAATTGAACATGAGGAATGAAAAGCCTCCGAAATGATTAAAATTGAAATTGAACAGTCGGAGGATTGCCCAGAAGCTGAGGACAAGGTGCTAAAATATTGCACTTAAGATTAAATATAATTGAAAATACGTATTTATCAAGTTATTAACTTCAAATGAATGATGAATTTGCGCCCATATTATTAGCCTTATTATATTGTCGGGCTCAGTAATGAAAAGTTCTGAGATAGATGGCCGAACCAACCGATCGACTAGGTATCATATTTTGCGCAAATGTATCCATCGCAGCTTTTGGTAAACCATTGAAACAACTTATTAAAAAGCATATAAATTTCTAGTAGAATTAACCAAATGCAGTTAGAATAATTCCAAACTATTAAATTCTTGTAATGCTGTAATTTAATTCCCCTCCACGTTATCAAGAGCCCATGCAACAAATAATCTCATCGGACTTCAGTCGATATCATCTCCAATGCCTCGGATTCAATTCTCCTGATGCACTTCACCATCATGAACCAACACGATTTTCGAATTGTCCATGCTTTTTTTTTCACACTTTTAACCAGCACCCCCACGCGACTGGCTGACAACCTGTTGGCTTCGAAAGACGGCTGGCGGAATCGGAAGGCGAATCTCATTCCCGTGTTATCTGCTCGCCATGACCCGTTGAGGAGTTATTGTGTGATTCGCCGTGGACAAAGCGAAATTGCACACTCAAGAACTTGAGAACCAGTGCATCATTACTTATGTGGACACTGAAAAACTCCCACAAAGTTCGCAAAACAGACTGCGACTCTTTGTTATGCAATTTAAAATTTCTGTAACTAAACGATAGTTCGTCGGCATCTTTCCAAGAAAATGGCACATACAACATTTCTCATCCTGGTTTTGGCATCTGCCTAGCAGCCAACAAGGTTTGGAATAGTAATGATGGTTATGGTTAATAGTAGTGATGGATAGTAATAATAGGAATGGTGGCTTCCCGTGATTTCGCGAACCGTGTTGCTGCATGAAACTGCTGATAACATGTCGATTCAGCAAGCGCAAATCTTAGAGAAGTTCAGCAAGTACCACTTCGTAGTAAGTGTATTACCAGATGCATAAACGAGGATAATGAAATCACCGATGGCCATTTGAAGAAGGCGTAATGGGATACAGCTCGCTTCACCCGCTGCCCTTAGAAGGTTAACCATCATCAACGGACTGACCAACCTGACGTTGAGTCGCCGCACCACGCCTAGCAACCCATGCCTGACGGGTATTGGTTTTTTGGAAAGAGCAATTTTCCGGCAGTTAGGCACTGGGAATCAATTCAAAGGATTGAATCAATGAAGGAATTCAACGAAAAGGCTCCATTTAAACGAGCCTCCACGATCACGCACGATATTCATCCCTAACGAGGGGGAAAATTGTTGTGATCGGTGAATTCGCTGCTTATCGTAGGGTTTGGGGTTCCAACCCCTAGCTCTCCGATAAGCAGCGCAGCAACCCCTATCCCCCTTTCCCTGATTGAGTCAAGAATACCGAAAAAATACGGCTCAAAAACTCACTGACAAAAGTCATTCGGGAACGCTGTGGTCAGAACTGCACCACGATTTTGGCGATATTATTTAATCATTCTTTTTTTCCGTTCGAGGAGGCATGAATCAGTAAATGGAAGCACTGATATAACTCTAATTAAGACTTCAGACTTAAAATGACTGATGATGAGTAATTTGTGACAAACTATGGAGGCTCACAAAGGCGATGAAAATATTATTGGGATTCTATGACATTTTTACAACTGTGGGGAATAGAAAATTGCTGCATTTGTGGAGAGTTGAAGAAATCATCCAATAAATTGACATTTTGTAACCTTCACGTCAGGTTTTAAATCTTAGGGGAATGTACCCTCGACGTCTCATTGCTTAAAAGTAACTGCAAGGATGATCCACTAATAAGAGATTATATCCATGAAATGTACATATTTTTCAACAACTGAACTAGCGGCATCTGGAAAACAACCTACTAATCCGCCGATTTTTGTCATAACCTGTTAATGCATTTAGCTTCCATGTATTTAAGCTGTTTCATTTAGGCCCAAATTAAAATTAAACTGCATAAATTAGTACCTACGTAACCATCCACATGAGAAAATTAAATTATAAAACATCCTTACATGATTTAAATATTATGCCGTACTATGATGGAAAATGTTACTAGAAAGGCGGACGTGTACTTGGGCGAACCTCGTGCAAATTATTCATTCCCAAATTATATCCAATATAGGGCACGGTAGCCCAGTGGGTAGAGCGCTGAGCTACTAACCAGAGGGCCTGGGTTCGATTCCGGTTGACGCATCTGGGCACCCTCAGCTTCACCCAAACTGTGTTCCATTTTTCGGGAACCAGGTCTTCCTGGGAAATCACAGCTGGTCAATGGTAAGATACTTGCCTCCCTACCTACCTTCGTGTTGATTACTGTGATTTTTTTAATATCCAATTCCTAAGAATATTAACAATCCGAGAACGATAAATTATTAATTTAATTTAATAAAAATAACGGATTGTGTAAGCGATGCATATAAGAAGCCAACCTTTCAAATTGCGAGGACTAACAGGAAGAAGGAGAAGTTTGGAGATTAACGGAAAAGTTCAGAAGGGGCGTATCGGCAGGAATGTTGTGAACGCGGACTCTTACGACGTTACTTCGGAATGCTGACACTCTCCATTTCTCATTTGCAGTCAGCATCTTTGGCTTACGCAGGAATCATTTTTCGGACGGTGGGTGGTGTTCCTATGAAGGGACGCTGTTCGCAAGTCGTGGAAAATCGCATACGTTGGCTAATAAGTATTGAAATAGGAAATAGTCCGATTCTTCCAAATCGAAAGCTATTTCAACAAAAGATTCGAGAGAAAAAAGATTTGGAATGCGAAACTTAAGAATTCACATATCCCAAGGCACGCCGTCCAGCGAGGGGTTAGAGGAGGCGAATAGAGGAGGAGCGTGAAGTAGCACCTCGATTAGAACTCGGGATACGGGGCAAGAAGAGGGAGTGCTAACCGGAACAGTGCTCTTCGGAGTCATCGGAGTCAGGTACATGTACATGAATTCGATTTACGATCTACAGAATTTTACAATTATGTTATCTGCGGCTTAATACCACTCCAAGGCGAAAGCGCTCAAACGAATCACTGCGCTGGGAAGCGCAAATCGAAGAGGTGCCGCCAAATGCACATTAGAAGTTGAAGAGTGGCGCTCATAATAAGCGTCACGCTGCCACCCCTCTGGTTCTGATTTTTCGACGAAGCGTCGCCCCAAATTTGAGCGTTGAACTTGACCTTGGTCATTTCCAGATCCTTCCGAGCGACTCACACGAGCCGTGGCTCCGGGCGACGTGAGACGAAGTGGCCCAGCGTGCGGCCACTGAAATAACTCGATGTGTGCCCCGGTGAGGTATTTTGGGAACCTTAGAAATAAACAAGCCGTGATTCAGCCGTCGGCCGGCACATCCACCGGCAGGTGAACGGATTGCTTCCAGTCGCTGCGACCCAGGGGTGGGTGGGTGCCACCCCTGCTGCTGCACGCCGCCGCCGCCGTCCGAGCGCCGGGAGTGGGCGGCAGACGTCGAGCGGTGGCGTCGCCGCCAAATTGGCAGCGTCCGAGGCGAGGCGGGGCGTTTCCAGACGGGGGATCGAGACTCGCGGCTGCTGGCGAGACGGTTTCGCAGATAAGGATTTCAAAAAGGTCCGAAGGATAAAAACAAAAATCTCCCTGTCTGGAAGAAATTTCGGGAGAGATACAGGAAGGAGATAGCTGAAGACAGCGCACTTCACTTAGAAAGTGTAGGTACGGTTCAAGTAAAATTCGGTGACAAAAGGTTCCCTAGCAAATAATAGGATGATGGATCTCATCTAGTCCGTGTACAAAGGTCACAGTAGGGAGGATCGGAGGAATTACAGATCGATTTCTCTAAGGTCGTTAATTTGAATACGAGTAGGTATATGGTGGTTATTAGGTAGGTTCTACAGTGTCCCTTCCGGGAAGTAGGAACATGCTAAGAGGAAGCCGACACGGGCTTAGAAAAAAATTAGATAAAAGGAAATGGTATTTTTAACTCGGGATATTATTAAATTAGGAAAAAGAAATACTCATTTTGTTGCAGGACTTTTAGATTCCCGCACAATATTAGATAATTTGCCGACGACACAGTATTACACAGGGAAATAAATTTTCCAGCTGATACGTGCTATTTTATCGTGCTTTAGAAAATATTTCGGATGATCTTAAGGAATTGGGATTGGAATTAAATCTTCAGAAATGTACAGTAATGACATTTTGAGGAAAAAAGAAATGTCAAACAAGACAGTGCCTATAAAATCAACGTGATCAAATCGATTAGCACGACATAAGTGGTGGTTCCGGGCGAATTCGCCTTGCCTCAACTCAGAGACGTGAGACGAATCCTCAACCTATCATGGGACGCACATGTTGGAAGAATATGCCGGCCCGTCTGGAAGAAAATTGGTTTCATTAAACAGGCAATTGGAAGATGCAATGAAAAAGTAAAGGAGTTATATTTTGCGTACTTATATTTGGAAAATGCGTCAAATGCCTGAAGCCCGTTGGAGAAAGTGCTATTTGAGGTCTTAAGTAACGCTCATCAAGGTCCGTTTAATTTGTTGTGAGCATTACTGAGCCCTACAGAGTTACCCGATTTCTGGCAGCTGCTCAGCTTGCTCCGTCCGCGCCATTTACCTCATTGCGAAATGAATAGAGATGCCGAAGAAAATGTACAGGCAAAAAGGAAATTACCTTCTGTTTTCTTAACTAGCTTATCCTGTTTTAACCCATAAAAAGTATTTTCGCAGCGTGACGATTCGAACTGTCTCAGTGCGTTTGTACCTGTATTTATTTTATTTAATCTAGTTGACAGAAAACCTTACAAGTCAGGCGAGTTTCAGGGGCACGAGCCATATATGCAATACCCACGAGGCGCAGTTGATTTTCCGAGACATGAGATGCTCGCCTAGGCGGATTTCTTTGACTTGAAAATGAGCATTGTGTTCATTGGAGGAGACGCAAGGCAGTGGATTCATTGTTTCCATTCACTAAGGGCACAAACTGCAAAATTGGGTGTTCCTGCTCGTTAATTATTAACCTTACACAGGCCATGCTGATTACAGTCAATGCAATACTAAGCATTGTAAGACAATGAAGCCCATCGACAGCTCCCTCCCCCACTTTGAACATATTTTTGTCCCAATTCCCTCATTTTTAGGTTAGGACCTGTAACGATTTCCACACTTCTGACCCCTGCCGCCAGATGTCAGCGAGCAACCAACCCAGAACCACCACCCTCCCAGAATCCCCCAAATATGTCGGCCACCCCTGACTTGGGGTACACAGCCACCCCGGAGACGAGTTGGCGGCATTGATTTATTATTCGGAGAGGCCGTAAGTTGAATTAGGAGGGAGTAGGTATTCTTAGAGAATCTCACGAGAAAAGTGGGTAGGTATACTCCTTCGACGGGTATCGCTCTTCTAAAGGTGGTTCGGTTCTACGTCGTTATGTATCGATCCATTAAGGACAGGATAGAAGGAAGATAAGGAAACCACTCGGGGGTAGCCTCCCCTTGGCCCAAAACGGGTCGATGAGAAAACATACATATTATGTGGCTGACGACGGCGAGCTGGGTTGGGGCGCGGCGGCAGGAGGAGAAGCCTCTCGGCGGTGAGCAGCCACGGCCGTACGCGAACGTTCCGGATAAAATATTTCCATTGGGGATGTGTTTTCTACGAAATGTTTTGCTGCCACTGATTTCGGTCGATTCCACCAAATACTGTCTCACATCCGATAATTCGATCATCCAGAATTTATGGTTCGATTTTCCCGATAGGCGATAGGAGCGTGATAGTCCAGTGGGTTCAGTGTGTGACTCCTAACTGGAGGGTCCGGGTTCGATTCCGGGTGACGCCTCTGGGTACCCTCAGCTTCACCCAAGCTGTATAGTAACATTTTTCGGGTACCAGGTCATCCTGGGAAACCGCAGGCGGCACGGGGAGAGGGACTGGGCCCCACTCCCATTCCCCGATGTGTGAATCCCGCGCGTCTTTGGGCTTAGCACTGGGTGACCTCTACCCACTCGCATCAAACCGACCTTCGGGTGGATTAATGTGGTGGGAGTGGCGGTGGTTTCTTTGGCGGACAAACAGTCGCCAAACTATGGGAGGATCCTTTGTCGTTTGTTGAAACGTGGTTTAGTCATGTGGGTGATCAAAATTATTCTGGGGCCATAGAGGAAAGAAATATTTATTACCATTCAGAAGCTTTTCCTGTCCGGTCAATGGAGCCGGAATCTGGAAAGAAAACGGGAGCATCCATCTCGGCGCGAGGGCGTACCGCTCCATCCCACCCCACCGCCGCCCCGCACCGCCGTCGACGCGACGGCCGCTCGCCTGGCACCACTTCGAAAACCACTTTACCCGAAGGCGGATTTATGTCCGAGTCACTGCGTCCCGATTTGCCGATTTGAATGGAAACTCGTTCGGCGGAGTCGCTTCTTTCATTGATTCCCCTCCCCGACCCCCTCCCTCGCAATTATTTGTCGACGTAAGGTTCCGTGGTCCATTGAAAAGGTCTCGCCCATTAGGGCCCTTAAAACGAACGGACCTTAAAATGCTTCCAGTCGAGCGAAATGTTTCTGACATTTCCCCCCTTGTGACGGGGATGACATTTTGTCGTGTCTAGAATATACACGAAAGCAAACACTGCGGCTTACGCAATGTCCACTCCCTTGATTGGATCCGTCCAATTGAATGCAATGCAATGATCAATTGAATGCAAGGTGAGTTTTATGGTATTAGCCAAATATCGCATTTCTATTCGTTCCATTCATGGTGGATCCAAGCAAACATAAATCTTATGAGTAATGTTTCTTAAGCTGGTGAATCCATAAGATAATACAAAGGAAAATTTTATTTTTTAATGATATGTCTGAAGACATATCATTAAAAAATCAACTGTTTCGCGAAAAGATCACTTCAATTATCGTCCTTTGCAGCCCCTCTGATACTTTCATCGGCGTTTGTTGAAGTGGAAAAGAAAAATGCCATTGAAATTGCTCTCCTTCCGTTTCTTTTAAGATCGGCGCAAAAAGAGGGTCGCTTCTGGCCTTCGCTCCGTCGCATTCAATCGGAATCGGATCTTTTTGTTCATCACGGTTCGCCTAAAACTCCGTGCGCCTTTCGTGTTCTGTTAACTTTCCTTACGGTACTTGGTTCCCTGCCGCACTTAGCCCTTTCGTTGCTACCATTTAGAAGTCCGATGTGGTTCCGTCAATTCCACGTCGCGTACCTCTCATTGGAACGGCTCTTTTCTATAACGAGTGGTCAGTAGCATCCGATATGATATAATGCCACGAGTTGCGAGAAAATTAATAAAAGGGATCAAATCCTTGAAATAGCTTAAAACGAGCTTTTACTAACTTTGCGTACCTCGGAAGGGAACGGCGTGACGCTCTTTTCCTCGAAAAAGGTGGATATCTATAGCATACACCTCTGCATACATGGGTAACGTCGGGTGAGGAGGAGTTAGGCAGATGCGAATCTTCCCGAAGTGTTCGTACACTTAATTGGCTGGCTTCTTCCAGTGGAAATCAATCGCTCCGGAGATAGCAAGAGTCACGATACGTCTCCCTGAGATTTCCGCCTTGCATTGGCTCAAAACATGTTTTCCTTTTCCTACTGAGCGAAACAAAATCTGAATCGTAACTGGATTTTAAATCGATGACCAATCAAGCTTAAAACAAGGCAGTAGCCGCGAGAAAAGTGACCCGCTGCGCGGTACACGTTTACCCATCGGAGAACCCAATATAATATCCGAAATATTGACATAATATGAAGAGGGCTTGGCGTGTGCAGCGGTGCTTGGCCGGTGCGATGCGGGTGCGGGGGAAGAGGGGTTTACCTTCCTGCAAATCTTAGGGAAACATTCTCAGTGACCTGTGCCATCTAATTTCAACCAATTGGAAAACTCCTCTTTCCTCAAGCGGAACAATTAGAATACTCCACTTGCTTCACATTTGTTGTGAACTAATTTAAAGTCGTCATTGATACAACTATGTGGACATACAAAGACAATGACCTGACAAGATACTTCCAACGGTATAATTATTAAATGGGGCTGAGGTAGCCCAGGGGTAACGAGGCCGACTACGGCACCGGTCGGCGGTTCGTTTCCCAGAGACGAAAAATATTTTTCCGCTTCGGAAAAAATCTTATAATATGGTTTTTTCTGGAACGAGGCAAAACTGGCTCCTACAAAAAACACTACCTAACACCCCAATGGTGAAAGGCAGCAGTTTCACCATAAGGCACTG
>LYUA01003002.1:14460-27168 GCA_002093875.1 Calopteryx splendens
ACCCCCCGCCACACGCCCTTGCCGCGGCTTGCGGGGTATCATGTAGATGTGATACACCATGCCTCAGCCAATTGTGATCTGAGTGAAATATACATTGCTTCTAATATTGTATCATTTGTAAGTATTTGATGCATAATAGGGAATATTCTTTAGGGAATTTAGGGAATACTCTTCTTCCTGAGAACGTCAGTCTTTGCAATTTGAAGCAATGCTAGTATAGTGCTCCTTAAAAATTTAAGAGATCACTTCAAATTGTCCAACAGAACCTCAAAAGAGCTGGAATAATTATTTGCAAATAAAATAACTCCTGTAAGAATACATTTTCTCTAATCCATTTTTCTGTTCAAAAGCATGCATCCCTTAATCACTTGAGGGGGGAAGAGAATTAATTGAGCAGTTACTTTGCTCTTCTCAGACCTGCCAGAATACCGGATTATGGGGAGAGTAGAAAAAAACGACTATTTTGTAAGCAGCCGATGGGGAATGATTTCATTCGGGTTATTTTTTCGGTGTGAGAAAATCATTCGTTATGCATTACTTCTTTGTGTGATTCTGATTTGGGTATGGGTATGGTTTTCCAGTGAGTCCTAGGTGAGCCCTTGAGCGATCTTATATCTATATCTACGTAATACCCTGCCAGTCAGCACCGTAGTGTGTGGCAGAGGGTGAGTGCACACCAGGCATGCACCAAAGGAATGAAATATTCCTATAGGGGATCATGCACCCCAGAAAGGGGCACATGCAACAATAATGCCCAGCACCACGAGCGTCACATGCATGCACTACACATCAAGGGTAACGCGAAACTATGTTTGATACCTTCTACAAGGAGGAATACATGCAAAACAAATACTACACACTATTCCTTCATACTTTTAAAGACAACATGCAAAAAAAACTGTTTAAGAATAACATGCAATCCAAATAGCCCACCCTTCGCATGCAAACCCTACCTATCCTGTCATCCCTGTACGCTTACGGTATGATTATTGAGGTGAGCTTCTTGGGAATACGCAGGCGCTTCAGAGGAAGGAATTGACCCAAATACCCTGGTTTGTGAATTTCCTAAGCCGTTGATCGTAATATTAGCTGATCTTCCATAAAAAACACTCTCTTTCGGGTTACTTATCCTGGTTAGTTCTGGGCTGATACATTTGCGATGCTTTTTAACCTTCATTGGTAGTAACCGTAATCTCCACCATATGCATCATAATAAACGTTTGAGCCGAGAAAGTATGCTCCCACCATGACCTCTGAGGGAAAGCCGTACCCACGAGAGGCCTTCCTCTATTTTTTTCAGTTTTACGCTTATCATAAATATTTTTCATGGTTAATCTGCTCCTGAGCCCTTTGCAAAGGATTTTATTAGGCGTTGGAAAAACCGTAGCTATATCATCCATCATACTCAGTTATTAGATTAGTTAGTGGTTAAAATTAGACACACATTTAAAATTAAATTTTTGCATAGATAAAGTTGATATACATTACTCAAATCTTTGGATTTTGTGGACTAAAAGCAAGAATATTGAAATAAGAGTAGACAGGGCAGGGGTGCTTCGAAGGTAGGAAAACACGCAGTAGTTTTAGGAAAATGTTTTGGCAGTGATTTTATTTTTTTATTTTCCTGGCATTATTATAATCACATGTTGGTGATTTTATCGAGAGATTAATTGAAAACAATAAAGTTAGACCTAACTGTTGAAATAACCATTCTAGCATTCAATTTCGCCATTATTATCTAAAAAAGATTGGACTCATAAATATAGCGCAGGAATAATCAGCAGTATATGTTTACTTCAAGATCTGTTAGGAAAAATATTAGGTTAATTATTTTTAAAGCAGCTGTGCACTCGAAAGACGTGTCTTTAGAGGGAACAAGGGACCTAGTTATAAGTGATGCAGAACCACAGAGAAGATGGTAGAGAGAATACATTAAGAAATACACATGTTGAAGTACATAATATTGCATTTGGAAGGATTTTAGTAAATCATGAACTAGAAAGAATAAAGACAAACCGGATTACTGTGACGGAAGTAAGATGTGAATGGATTTAGTGATTGGCACATGAATGGATGACGAGTGGCAAAAGAGCAGCAAAGAAGACTCTTAACGGCGCGGCGTACCAGGAGGAAGGAAGTAACAGGGAAGATAAAGCAAAGGCTGGCTGAAAGAGGTGGAAGAATATCTAAAAACATCTTCGAGTACGAATATTAAGGTTAAAAGCGGAGGACCGAGACAATATAGGGTAGTAAACATGCTGCCCAAAGTCCTCCAAGTCTTTCTACGCCAGGAATTGTGTTTGTCGATAATTATACGTGATGCACACTTCCAAGGAGAAATTTTTATCATGGATTACTTTATAAATCACACTTTCAATAAATCACTGACAGAAGGTTCGATAGGTCGCGTTTAGAAGTTGACCCACATCATCCCCATCTATAAAAAACGGTAATAGATACGATCCCAGTGATTACATACCAGTATCATTAACATCCATCGCCTGTTAAATCCTAGAGCGCATATTTTTTAGTAACATCATTACTTTTCTAGACAGCAGGAACATATTAAGCCGATACCAACATGGATTCAGAAAGAAACAGATCATGCGAAACACAACTAGGCCTTATGTTACGCGAAATATTCAAATCAGAGGAAAGGAACACACAGGTAGATGCAGTATTTTTAGATTCGAAAAAGGCTTTCGAAAATGTCCCACGTAAGGAACTTATACACCAACTTAAATCGTACGGTATTAATGTGAAAGTAATTTATTGGTTTTGGGAATTATTGTCTCACAGAAAACAGAAGGTAGTAGTTTGATAGCTAGATACTAGAGGTAGAGTTAACATCCGGTGTCCAACAAGGAAGTGTATTCGACCCCCTGGTTTTCGTTATATTCTGAGGAAATAGGCTCCCAGATAGAGAGCAACATCAAATTATTTGGTCCATTATTTATCCAGTACTGAGCCCAGCGGCGTGTGGTATTACATCACTACATCATCCCAGTTCCTTATTCCCTGTACCACCAGTGATTTCCCAGGATTACCTGGTACCCGAAAAATGGCACACAGCTTGGGTGGAGCTGCTGAGGGTGCCCAGAGGCTTCAACCCGGATCGCAGCCGGGCCCTCCGGTTAGTAGCTCAGCGCTCTACCGACTGAACTGCCGCGCCCCTTTGACCTGAAAGATGTATTATCAATTATTGGCAGATTATAAATGACGATACTTATACTTGATATTTGACGATATTTTATTCTTTCGGAAAAGCTCGTCAAAATTTCTCTATCTCGAGATCTTGGCTTATAGATACCAATACATCATTTTATGCAGCAATACCTCATTAAATTATCTAATCAAGGAACTGGTATTTACTTACTTACGTACTTAATTCTTGAACCAATTGAAACGCTTTTTATATGTTTTGCAATGGTTAGCCGGGAATTCAACAGGAATTTCACTCAGGAAATTTTAAGACAGAAGTAGAGTACAACAGTAAACCAGGCAACAGTTCCTTCTAACTTCGCTCCAGAATCTCATGTTTTATATCCAAAATGGTAGAAATGAAAATGAGGTTGAATTGATAAAAATATTTATAATTTCACTATGCAAATTGAAAATATTTTTACTGCTCTCATGTTCTTGAAAAAAAAATTAAATCAGAAAACAAATCTTATTGCGCTAATAATGATATTTTGATTTAAGAACTTCAAATATAATTTTTAACTACTTATCTACTTGAGGTGATTTTAATTGAAAATGAATACGAAATTATTTTATATGGGTTCTAAAAGACATTAATGAGGTTCAAGAAATTATCAGTCAGAGAGCTTTGGCCATTGGAATCTATATTTGGTATATCAGCGTCTCATTTCTCTAGTGTCTACATTTTTTTTGTTCGTTAGATAATATTTTCATGAACCTTTCCCCAAAAGAAGATCGAGGGAATTTTTCGATGAATTGAATAAAAGATCAGAGTGGAATAACGCTTTGAGCACCTGAGTTTTTGAACAAAAATCAAAAAGGAGTTCCAGCACATAGGAACCATAAAGGATTTGAAAGGGACATTCCACAAGGTCTTGGACACAATGGTCCCGTGAAGAAAATTGGCTCTTCTCGATCGTCCTGCAAAAAAAGTATGCGGTGGCTTCCCAAGGATCAAATGCGATGGTCCAATCCACTCTTGAATTATTTATATTTTTTTACCATCGAATGGTGCCTTCTTCTCTCTCTCTCTCCCTTCCTACACATATCCTTCCACCTCAAACCTTTTCAGTTTTCATGTTTCCGTCTCGCTCTAATTCAAGCGCGCTCGTTTTTTCATCTCCCGAATCCCGAAATATTCGGCCCCGTCGTCCAATTCCGCCACCTCCAAGAAGCCTACATCTTTCTCTTCCCTCTTCTCGATCGAATTTCATTCAAATCCTCTTATCTCCAACCTTTTCCCTCCCATACTGAATAACTTCTCCGACTCCCATGGTTATTTCATCCTTCCCTCTCTTACTTTCATTAAAGGCTGACTCAGGCAAGGTTTCCAAAGGAAAGATCGTCTTTTTTTTTGGCGGGTATGTTTTTGTTGGATAGGCGTACAGTTTTATTTTTTCTTGCGTGGTTCAACTAAGTTGTTCTATTTTCATTATTTCGTAGAATAGTCACTGGGAATTTTATGAGTTTTATGACACAAAAGAAAGGTAGGTATGTCTCGTTACCTCGCGTTTCACAATTTTCTGGAACAACAGCAATTCTCCAAAAACACTTTCCCAGCAATATGACTACTCGAATATAAAAGTTGGAGAATAGACTCCCAAGCATTTCATTCATTCCTACGCATATAGCCAGGAAAGTTTTCTAAAGAGAAAATATTTCATAGTGAAATACATTATTCTTCAAATTAGAAAACTCACTTGGACTAGCGGATAAAAATGCATCGGAAGATGCAGAAATGTGATACCACAGAGATATGATAATTATTTTGTGCAGATTCAGGTAAATGAGAATTTCTAAAACGAGTGGGAGAAAAAAGATACCCATGAAAAACACTGATGGCGATTTTCATTGGAAATTTAAAACTTTAATACAGTAAAGATAACTTTAGACTGCTAAAACAGAGAATAAATTGAATTGGAAGACTGTAGATGGTATATTTTGAAGTAAGTAGTGGTGGTAAATAAGGGTGAAGCAAGAACAATTAGGGAGATAAACTAATGAAAGAGATATGTCAACATTTCACCATTTTAGCTGTTCTGAATTCCACTTAAAATTCCTTTTATCATCGTTTCATGCTAGTTATTTTAACCAAAAAATAATAAGTAACCAATTTTACGGAAGAATTACTCTCGTGCTCATCTTCACATATAACCCTGTGCTAATAAATGCATGTGTCCCTTTATGCGGTGCTTGATCTTTGAGTAGTGTTATTCCCTTTCTCTATGCCTGGTGTAACCCACCCCCTGCCACACACCCTAGTGGCGGCTCGCAGTGTATTATGTGGATAAAGGCACTATTAAGGTTTTTTTAAATGAGTGTTACCAAAGGAAAATCTCGTCTTTACATTACATTTTTTAGAAATCGTATTCCCTGATGCAGTGAACATTTTATGTCCTTTGATGAGGGCAGCAAAGTTTCTCCCGTTTTGACTACCATAAATGACATGTTTTTTAAAAAATAGAATCCACTCTTCATTTCCATGTCTATCTTATATTTGCGTAAACATAAGAATTTCGACATTGTCGAGGGAGTATAGACGTCGTCGTCTCGTAAAAGAAAGGTCTCGACGTTACATTCGTCATCATCTGGTGAATAATGGAGGGAATTAGGAGAGGAGAGACTGCTCCACAATAATGGAGAGGCGTACACGCAATATGGAAAAGGGGGGGAGGAGGGGGAATGTTAGGTGTTGTATAAGTCAAATAAATAATTATATTATAATAAATCCTTATACTATTAACATACATTATGTAAATAATATTAAATAAATATTGCATAACTATTAAACTCTTATTATATTATACTATATATTATATTATTATTATTATATTATATACCTTATTGGGGAAGAAAGCATAGGGGTTGGAGGAGTGTGTTTCAATGGGAAGCTTAAGGTACAGAGAGAGGATTTACAATACACAATACAAGGAAAATACAACACAATGTTTTATATGTTAAAGCCAGTCGCCATATTGTGGTCAAGGTCCCGCTGCGCGTAGTCATCTGGGAACTAAGAATGTGAGGGCTGAGCTCCCCGCGGGTAGGTGAAGTTCACATCCGCGGAATAGTGGACTGTCAAAATTGGCTTCCTATCGCACGAACATGTTGCCCGACCATGGTGGGGGAGGGAAAGGAGAGGGGGAATTCTCAGCCTAATGGGTGGGTGGGTGAGCAGGCAGCGGCGTCGGTCCTCCGAGTGGAGACGCCATGGTCAGAGCAGGAGGGGGAGGGGGCGGGAAGGAGGAAAGCACTAGGGAAACTGAACTATGATGAGAAGGAGATAACGCGAGTTGAATTGCACGTCATATAAGCGGGGGGAGTGCTTTCTTACTCACTTGTTGGATTATTTCCACTTTCTCCAGCGAATCTTATCTTTCTGGCACGAGTAATGCATCCAATTCGTAGTCATAAGTTTGGTTAGACTCGATTGGGCTTTTTTTACAAATCGTATTCCCTGATGCAGTGAACATTTTATGTCCTTTGATGAGGGTAGCAAAGTTTCTCCCGTTTTGACTACCATAAATGACATGTTTTTTTTATAGAATCCACTCTTCATTTCCATGTCTATCTTATATTTGTGTAAGCATAGGAATTTCGACATTGTCGAGGGAGTTTAGAGAGAGACTCGAAATTTCTCCTTCGGGGTTGCGTTGGGTATCTGGTGGGACTAGTCCGTGGGTGGGACAGATAATTGAGATACCAGATTTAGCACCACTTGCGAGGATCCTTGTCAGAGTCTGCTCGCAGAGACGAACAACGGCTAGCTTTTCCTGTTTCTTCCGTAGCATGTTGGTGATGAGATGTCTGCTGTAATCTGACAGCAATGTCGTTAATGGTTGTGAGCTCAAGCTCAAAATGGCTTCTTGGCATTGGTACGTAAGTTAATTTATGTCTCGTGGAATAAAAACTGGCTAATTTATGGGAGTTTGGATGGTCGGACGGGAATACCTGATCCCTATAGGTTGGTTACCTATAGATAGAGAACCCGTGATTTTTTTATTGTATTTGGATGCATATGGCTAAGACATTTAATCTGTCCTCTACACTGTGTTCCTTAGTAAATTTTATGGAATTAGACAGTGAATTTAAACATCTTGATAGAATATCTAGTTCCCTGTCACAGCCGGTTCAACTACAATAACATAGTCGACATATCAGTACCAATAAAATCTTTTTTAATATTTTTTTATTAGAACTAAAGAGCTTTTCTTCAAATTTAACCATAAATATTTCTGTCAAACGTGGCGAGATGGGCGAACCCATTTTCGTCTGTAGAACATACCATTGAACCGGAAGTAATTTTTGCCTACGCCAAACTTCAGAAATTGACACATTTCCGGCGTGACATGTTGGTTGACGTTAGAGCGTGTTGAAATTTCATGGGCGTGAGAAGGAGCCTACTGAGTAGGAATCAAAGAAAATAATTTCGAGGATAATCACATGACTCAAGCTTGGGCGTTATAACGTTAATTGATGTTTTTCAGACGCTCAGATAAAATCGCAGAATCCCGTATTTTGCTATGAAATCCACAACTTGTCGAAAAATGGTATTTATCTTAAGAGCAAGTTTGTACAAAGGTGCACATGCACTGTTCTTATAGGCACACTTTCTTAGTGGAGTTTTCTCAAACCAAACCAAGTCTCTCCCTCCAAACATCACCTAATATTACACCTCCCTCCCCCCCTCTTCCTTTATTCAGAAATTGCATATAAACTGGCACCGTCCTTTATTACCTGATGACGACGAAGTATTGTTGAATCCACGATCGCAGTTACGTTTTAATAACAGTGAATAAGTGTGATTTTATTTTAACAATATTCATGTTAGCCTTTCCCAACATCACGCCTGAATGTAGTAAATTGTTTTTTAAATATTTTGTGTAATATATAAAGATTACTTATATTGCATGAAATGAGATAAGGGTAATTATAAAGCAATATGGAGTAAATTCGACAGTGAAATTGTTTAATGAGCTTCATAAAGCAATGAAATCTGAAAAATTAAGCGTCTCAAAACTTTTTTCCTTAATAAAGTTGTCAAAATAATGCTTTATCAAATACTAATATCAATTAGCAGTCTGAATTTTTATATATTATTTTTAAACACTTATGCTTGCTTTCAAACACCTATATATTTGCCTATGCAAATTAATTAATTGTTTATGTGTTGAAATAATTTTAATCAAATTATTGACTTTTTGATGTTAATTACTAGTCACTTAGCAAACACTTGATTTGCTACATTAAAAAAAAACTTTTGTTTTCAATTTTAAATATAACTTTCGTTTTAGAATTTTACAACGTAATTAGTGTAATTAATCCAATTCATGCGTTTAATATTAATAAATACTTTCTACAGGGAATTTTGATTTTATTTACCTAATTACTCCGGAGTTAATTCCTAGTTGATTGTGAATTCAATTTTCAAGCGAAGTCACTTTCAATCATTGTATCTAATTTTTGTTGATGTTTGATAATTTTTACAATTTTACATAGGAACTTTTATTTATGACCAAATATAACATTGTGAGATAGGTGTAGTAGGAAAAAATGAAACGATCCGACGGGGGATTGAAACCTGACGACGGATTTAATGGCAATCTCTGATGTTGACGTAAAAACCGATCCATACGTGAGATTCATTGTTATCGAACTTTCCTGTCTCGGTATATCGATGGATTTGCCATGTTCCTGTCAGTCATGAGAACACGATGAAAATGGAACACAGCACCTCTTCAATCTTTCTTTGTCTTCCAGTTCTGTTTGCTTTCGCGGCTCCTTGCTTTCCTTTCGCTCTTCAACCCATCTGTGCTCCTATACGGCTCCTCCCTCGGTGCTTCCACTGCCGGCGTTTCCTCTTTCATCGCTCGACCTTTTACGTCACAGAAAATTCCTGTATTCGAAAGCATGTAAGCTATATGAGACTCAGATGTGTAGCAAACATTTAAGTTCTCGTTCAAACGTTCTCTCACATCTCATTTCTCTTTTGACTTCTACATCCTAGCCTGCCATAGTTTTCCTTTGACTGATGTATTGCATAATGATTATTTTTTCTTTAAAGCTTGTTTATTTTAAACTTAAGAAGTGATAATCATTCAATTTTTAACGGGCACATTCTCAGGATATTTTCGACATGATTAATTATTTTTACCCGTGACCGTCGTTGTTTAAAGTACTGTACCCTATAATACGCAAGTACCTAGGGCAAATCCTAGGTAATAATTCAGAAAATGTTAGTTGTCATTAATTTTTTAAAAATAACTGGCCTATTTAATAAATTGTAACAATTCATAAAAACTAAAACGAATTAGTTAAATGTACCTTTTTTACCTTTGAAAATGAATTTTATATCTGGTAGCCTCACAGCTATTTAAATTATATAACATTTGGAGGTGCAAAATGACCCTCGACGTCGACGCACCCAAAAAAACCTATACCTATAATACGCAAGTATTGGCGAAATGTAACCGATGCTTACAATGAGCTATAGTTTTGTGCAAATGTTTTCTAAAAAAACAGCAAAAAGAATTTTCTTGAAACTTTCTTCGTTAAGTATTTTCAATTTATGCGCAACTTATCTTCGTGAAATTCATTTAAAGGGTTGAGTGAGGGGATGAAATTCTATCATCTACATGATACCCTGCAAGTCACCACTGGGGTGTGAAGCAGTGGGTTAGTTTGCACCAGGAGGCATGCACCAAATGAATGAAACATTCCAAAAGGGGGGTCGTGCACCGTAGAAAGGGACACATGCAACAATAGTGCCCAACACCACTAGCGTCACATGCATGCAAAACACTTCAAGGGTAACGCACAACTATGTTTGATACCTTCTACAAGGAGGAATGCATGCAAAACAAATACTATACACTATTCCTTCATAATATTCAAGGCAACATGCAAATGAAACTCTTAAAGAAAGCATCTAATCCATATACACAACAGTTCGCATGCAAACCCTACCTATCCTGTCATCCCTGTCTGCTTACGGTAGGATTATTGAGGTTCCTAATTATTCTCTTTTTGTGGTCCCAGATTGTGTGAGGAAAGGAGTTTTTAAATCTGTCGGTGGTGCAGTCTGATTCTCTTATTTATCCGGGTGGTATATTCTTCCGATGTCTATTTTGAAATCGGGCCCAAGGGCTAAGGCGAGATTAGGTGAATCTACCATAATTGGGTGAGTTCTTATGAGGAATATGAGGATTGGCATTCACTTACAAAATTGGCATAGTTTCTTTTTAAATAAATGAAAGTAGAAGCACCATTGTTGGGTTGCTGGGTTGAGCAGCATTGCAAAAACAAGAAATAATATAATTTAAAGCTAAAAGTTTAAAACAAAATAAACAAACAATAGAATAGATGATAAATAAAAGTTACACAATCCCAGACCTCAGGCTGGGGATTATCTCAGAAATCACAAGCGGTACAGAGAAAGGAACTGGACCCCCTACCCTAATGTGTGTGAATTCCACACGCCGTTGGACTAATACTGGGTGAGCTCTGCCCTCGCCTACCAAACCGAACTTCGGCTTGTTTACTGTGATTTGACGATCACTTCTTTGTCAACTGATATTTAACATTGCAATTTTTAAATAATATATTAAAAAGTAAACCCTTGCTAAAACGTATGTTGTGTAAATCGTTCTGGTGTATGTTGCATTCTTCGATTAGATATTTCGTCTGCAGATGCAGACTTATAAGTTCCTCTCTCCTCTTCTAAATGGCGTAAAACTCTTTGGTATTCATCTAATTAATGCACAACAATTTGGCCATATTTTAAAGGTACATACGCCATTTTGATTCCGTTTTCAGTATATTAATCATAAAATACAATTACGACTGCTACAGGCCACGTGTGAGTTAGGCATTAATAATAGAAATCATGTATAAATAGTTTTTCTCTGTCATACCCCTATTTTTGTCGTTTTATTGTTCCTGACGAGGAATTTTGGTATATATAACATTTATTTATTTATTCCCATTCCCATTTATTTATTTAACCCCATTGCATATTTGTCGTAGGACTTCCATGATACCATATTTTGAGGAAAAAAATAATATCATCGTATTAAGTTGTATATGTTACTTATTTTACCCATTCCTACATTACTGATAGAAAATAATGTAGTCTTTATCCCATCATTTCCTGCCATATGCTCCACACGAGAACGCGTGTATCGAGTATTATTGTTGGTCGTGTGATGGAAAGAAGCTAGCTTGGGTGGTTAGGGGAGAAGAGTAGAGGACGAAAGTGAGAACGCCAAGGGGGACAAATGGGAGAGCGTATCAATCAATCCATCAATCACTTTTTGGGAAAACACCGCCACGGGCGGTCAGGTTCTCCGCTCCCGCCGGGTCTCCTCTCCCCCGAGTGGATTCAGGGGAAGGGGATCTGATTCGTCAGGATTCCAGCATTTTTGGATGTCACTCCCCCCTGAGAATTCCAGCCTCCATGGAAGTTATGGAACCATCCTTGCTGGAAAATATTTCTTCGTGCAACGAAACATGTGCAGGATACTTCGGGAGAGAGGTTTTATTCAACTGAAAAATAAATACTATCTCACCCGAAATTTTGGGTTCATTGTCTGGCGTGTTGACCACGACGGGAATAATTATTTTAAAGGCACATCGGAGATAAACGCTTGGAATGAAAGTCTGAAATTGCACCAATTTGTATTTGTATCATAAAACACGGATGACATTTGGAAATTATTTGATCTCATTATATCGGCATCATTGACCTTAATTTTAACGGTGCAACAATTAAGGGGTAAATTGAACGACAGAGTTACGTAGACGTTAAAACTTTGACTTTGCCTATAAACGTTTAACAAAAACTAAATTTAAAATGTGCTTACATATTCTAATCATATGAATCCGGAGTAATGCGTTATTACTCATAATGAATAGCCTATGTTCATCTAAATACCTCTTGTGAGTTATTTCTAATGCTCTGGTTGGCCTGGGTGAAATATCAATGCTCGAAACGTTAGCATTTATTCTACCTATATTTAAAAATTGAAAATGGATATCTGATGTATTTTAACCACTGATCAAATATATCATCAACAAACAGTAGGATGCAATATATTCTCTACGCACGTTTATCGAAGTACTAAGCTCTTGAACCTAAGGATATTTTTAGTGGCTTTTGGCTTGATGTGTGATACTAATTGGCTTTGCTGGTTTATCCGAGTTGACACAGGCCGATTCTACCTATGTCCATCAAACGTTTAAGAATAATTTTTTAAACACGCCTTAGATATCCTGGAGCATTAAAATTGAAAGAATGACCTGATGAAAAAGATTTAATAACACTTAATTATAAGATGTTGTAGGAATAAGAGAGATTTGGAATGTCATAATCCTTGAAAACGCTAGTTTTTTTTAAGAACTTTTAAATGTTATTTTAACGCATTTAAAGGAATATTTAAAATTTAAATGTTCCTTTAAATGTTCTTTAAAGACAAAAACTCCCAGTACATATATATATTTATATATATA
>LYUA01003002.1:52612-62941 GCA_002093875.1 Calopteryx splendens
AACAACAAGACAAACACACACATCCATGCCCTAGGTGGTGGACGAAAATCCACCTAGACGGGATTCAAACCCGCGACCTTAGGATTGGCGGGCGAGGATGTTACCCCGCCACCACCAAGGCCGGCAAATATATATGTATGTGTGTGTGTGTGTTTATATGTGTATATATGTATATATTTTTTTTATGGTAACAGTTTACTAATACCCTAAAAAAATCTAAATAAACATCGTGTTTATCCACTCCTTCATCAAATATTCGAAATTCGGCACCACAAATTAATAACTAATCCCTTTTATTGAGTTCCCTTTAAATATTTAGGAAGCGTACATTTAATTTAGCTGAGTGCTACTCACATCAACATCACTGGGACCTGCGTCTTCGAAGCGTCCTCTTCTCTTGTCGGTTTGGTTTGGTCTGGGAGGGTATGAATGTTCCGGTTGTCATGGTGGATGGGAGGAGGAGAGATAGACCGAAAAGAAGAGGAACGATCGTGTTCCGGGAAGGGTAAATTGTTCGGGAAGAGGAAAGGTAAGAGAGGAGAGAGCGCGAGGTTGGTTGCCTTGCGATTGGGTCCATTCAAGAGGACGGATAGGGGAGAGTGTGTGCCCGTCCATTCCGAATCGTAATTTAGAAATTCTCCGCCCTCGGGCTGAAGAGAAAGATCGGGAGATTTCCTGCTTCAGTTTGTCCACATCAAGGACAGGTTTGAAGAAATAAAAGAAAGAAATGCCGTTGAATGGATTAAGGATTGCAAACGTTGCTTAAAACCGAACGCGAAATATCAAAAGAGAAGATTAATCAAATTACGTTTAAATTTTCGTGCAAACACATTTCCAGTGCAATTTTATTTTTAAAAATAAATAAATTACTTAATTGAAAGTGTCAAGGTGATTATTAAGTTATAAGTACATTAATATTTGACGCACGGTTAACAGTATTAAAAACGATGAAGAGGAAATATAATTTTTTCCAGAAACCATTTAAACACGTTTATTCACCCCTTACAGAGAGGGTTTCCTATGCCTAGGAAAAAAAATAAGTTGCATGGAAATAACAAAATAAAAATCTCCTCATTAAATGAATGCATAAATGAATCCTAACACTGAGGCATCAAAGGAAAAAAAATAAATGAAAAGGCACTGTAGGAGCCGAAGAATTCCAATTGCTATGGAGCTAAGCGCATACGAGAACCTAGATAATAACAGAAACTAGGCAGTAGCCAACCAGGGAACGAAATGATTAACTACGAGAAACCTTTATACGACTGCCAATTATAGTTGAAATCATTTATATGATAGTGAAACGAATAAATTCACAACATACAGCTAATAGCTCACATGTTTTATAAAACCTGCACTTTTTTCTTATTTTACTCTTGAAGAAACCTTAACGCTTTTGTAGGGTGTCCTCTAAACTCAGCTATTTGTTTGGCCTTTGGGTCTAAAACAAATAATATCGGAAAATGCTGCATTATAGAAATGAGAAGACAGTTATTAAAGAAGAAAATTAGAGAAGGCAGCAATGCAGTTATGGAAAAAGAAAAGCGATTTTTAAGGCTGTTTATGATAATCAGAATGATTAAAATAGCGTCTTTCATCACAGAAATCATTTCAAACGATTTGCCTTCACCTTTTCATTGTGTCTTAAATAATCCACTCAACATTGGTTGCCCTTAATGAATATAACCTATTTACGACCGTGCTCAAAAAAGTAAGTGCGTGTTTTGTAATTGTCTTCTTTTCTGAAATTAATTATCTCCGCAGCGTCCTGATAAAAATCCAACTTATTTTCCCCGTTTTGGCAGAAGGTTTTCGAAATCAAATTGTACTATTTGTATTCGTTCGATTCCCACCATTACCGCGTCCATTTAACGTGGGTATCTCTTCTTTTTTTTTAGCATCTCGGAAAAACGCACACACGCGGAGCTAAAGTTGAGCTTGGATTGAAATGAGTGACTGAAAAACGATCCCTTAGCTGCTCAAAATGTAGGGTGGTGATCGGATTCATTCCCATTCTTAATCCGGAGTTGGGCGTAGGAAGACGGCGCGGAATGGAGAGAGGAAGTTAAGGCATGCGTCGGTCGGTCGGTCGGGCGCTCGTGAGAGATTATGCCCTTAAAGGGAACCGAGGCGTTTCGGAGTGGCGGGGGGGGGGACGAAGGGAGAGAGAAGCAAACAAGCAACCCTGTTGCAGGTTGGGGCGAGGAGTGGTGGCGTAAGGGTAGCGAGGCATTGCGGGTGGGCCGAGCGGAGTGGGGAGGGCGATGAGTGGAACGGATGGGGATGGAGCGAGAGAATTTCACGGGGCTGCGATGTTTGCCCGAGTCGAAGAATTTCGAGAATGGGGTACGCATTTAAAGAATGCGGGATGCGTGAGGTATGAATCGGAATGCCTCTCAGAGGTAAGGAGATAAATCTTTGCGATGAGAGGGAATGAGAGCTGGGTGTGCGTTTCGAGTGGCAAAGGGAGAAAGAGGTTTACTTCGGGAAAGAATACGTTGTGGGGTGAAAGAGGTGGAGAGATTGATATATATAGGAGGTGTGGAGGAAAAGGATTTAAGCGACATGCTTCAAGGAGAGGAAGAATGAGGTGGATCGGGAAGCATATTTTTGAGAAGAAGGGACTGGAAGGTTTTTTGTTCTTTGTGGAGGGTCTCCTACGGGAGAGAATCCTCGGTTTATCACCGCACCATTAAGGAGGATACGCGCATGGAGTGCGCACAATTACCGGAACCTCGAAGACGTTTTCAAAATCTCGTTGCTCACTCAGACACAAAATTGAGCTCAAGAAATAATAATTGGAGTCCAGCATTGAGGAAAAATTGAGCTCCGAGTCTCAGGTCAAGAGAGCTACGTTCATGATTGGTATTCACTGTCATTCTATGCGCCACGTGGCCTATTTTCCTTCACGTATTTTCTCCAAGAAGTGCCTAAGGCATATTTTAAATCTTAAAATAAACATTTCCTACGAAAAACGACTTCCGAAAACATGTTAAAGGCTGATTAAAATATTTTGATTAAATCGTGGTCAATAATTATGGTAATATATGCGTATAAAATTATAAAGAAACCAATTAGCGAATTATTTTTAATAACGAAAATATAAATTATACTGTAGGAACAAAGACGATAAGACGGGTGATCTTTTAGACACATTGAATGTTTTAAGCAAGAACTTTAAAGTGGAAATTAGCTGTAATAACCTGAAAATATTTAAGTAAAATATGTATTTTATCGTATTCAAATGCATTTTAGGAAACATTTGCTTTAATTTGAGTCCAAAAAGTATTGATTAAAATAACAACTTTTATATGTGTAGGTTCATTGCTGAAAGACTCATTAAATATGTTTATACGTTATATACGATACGATATATTTAATGACTTTCGATGATTTTTTTCCTCTTCGGATGTATCAGGTGATCTGCGTGGCCTTAATATTATTACCCACTTTTGGCTTTACGTCAGGTCTCTCAGGGCCCGAAGCACCAGAGTTACATCTGCACTTTATCAGTGTGTTATGAATATAATAGTGTTCGTCAAAACTATTGAATATCCTTTCGAAAGAATTATTATCACTTATTATTAGTGTTAGAAATTTGTCATTTCTGTCTGATTAGGGGGACTGGAAGGTTTGGGCTAGATTCATTTCTGAACTTTCCGATCAAACTTTAAATTGTGAAGGTTAGATGACAAAATTTTAGCTCTGTGCTTACATTATTTGACATAATTTGAATCCTCGAATTTGCTTTGCAGTAATATTTCCCGAGTTATCGCATGTCACCGCAAAATGTATGACCTTAATAATTCAAAGAATCACCAATTATTTTGCATACTCCCTTTTAATTTAATTTCGTTTTTTGTGTCTTTTTATATAAAAAACTAGGAAGTATATGATGTAAGAATCAAAATAAATGAAAATAATCTTTTAAAAATCTACACCTAAAAGTGTTACCTAAAATCGTTAAATATCAACATGATAACTTGTATCGATTCCAAAATACTAAGTGTTTGGACTATCATCTCACGAAGGCCACAAAATAAATGACTAAGTGTGCCCGTCTTATGCTAAGAGATCGTCAAAATGTCTAAATCAGTAATAAGTAACATGAGTAGTTTCCACTACTTTTGACTTAAGAAAAGATAAAAGTTTACTCGGAAATGTGAGTAATAAAATTAAAAGTTTCCTTAAATTCTGATGCTAGTTCTAAGTGTGCCTCATTTTTATATCAAAATGAGTCAACCCACTCAGGTAAGGTTTTGTAAGTTATTTCAATAGTATATTACTTACATATCGGAGCCGGATATTCAATGAGGTTCATAAGACCTTTTCTCCTAAGCTAGTACTATCTGCTTCGATTTTCCAGCCTAGCAAAAGCTTTTTTCTCAGTGTGCAAGAGCCTCTCGATTTGAACTTCAGCCTCACGGTCTTATGTGCACTCAAACTCATAGCTTTCTATTTTGTCAAACTACGAACGTATATCTGACAATTATTAATTTAACTTTCTATCCAACTTATTCTTACTTTAACGCTCATATATTTGAAAACATGATATGCTATATAATATTTATTAATTAACGATACGCTGGATTCCTCTCTACTCTCTGCCTTATGACTCATTCTATAATAAGTTCTTTATTTGAAAATGCAAATCTTCTTTCGCAATTACTTGCAACTATTATATTTTTTTCCAAAATACTGCCCAAATTCTGTTATGATTATCATGTCATAATATTCTTTGCGCCGACTTAAACGGATTTATTCATCATCTTGACCGTATTTTCTGTTATCTAAAACTTGAATAAACGTCGCTTTTTTGTTATAAAGACCGTGGAAGCTTTTTTTTCTTCATCAATTGCTCGCCACAGCAAACATCCCAGAGGACAGAATCCAGTCCTTGTCTGAAGTCATTAAATGGACCCATGATGATTTTAATGGCAGAAATTACAACGCTTACCCTTTATAGTGCGAGTAATTTGACAATACCACTCCAATTACTGACAAGCATGAGTCAGATGCCTTAAAAATCACCTCATCGACGCTGCGAAGGTTATCACACGTCTGTCTATTAGCATATAATTTATTTGACGTCTGGAACAATTGTTACGTGTTATTAACAATTTATTTGACGCGTGGAACTCAACCAGCAGTACCTGTCATTATTCCCGCCAGTATAGTTTTTTGCTCATCGGAATGAGAAATTGAAGGAAAAAAGTCGTAAAATAATGAAATTATTATTTCCCAACATATCCAACTGATTTTATGTTAATATCTTTCTGAAGTGTTAGGGATATTCATTCCAATAATTCAACGTCGATAATGGGGTGAGGCAAACTAATCAATTTTAAATATGCCAACTAGGGTGAGATTCTTAATGTTCCTTCTTACGATAAGGCAATTTAGTATTTTATTCACCAAAATGTAAAATTTTCTGCATATTTTTAATTTTGCTTTCCTGTAGCTATATAAGATTGACTCGATTGTAACTTGTCGATCCTTTATCTATACCCATGGTTCTCCAAAGGGAGCAAAAGGAGCCTTTTGCATAACGCTATTTGCATAAATAGTCTTCAAATAGCCAAGGGACTTGTAGGGCTATGTTCCCAAATCTCTTTGTTAAGAAAGAACCAGTCTCTCCTTTTTTATCTCAAACGTATTCCTTCTCTCTGTCCCTTGATCACAAAAAACTAACCCGAACCTTTTCGAAATGTTAAAAGAGGGAATCTTTTTTTTTTCATTTTTTAGCATAAGCTATCTTGTTTCCCATTTTTACTTCCCTATAAATATGTATGTACATATGATCTTGGCAGTTTATCTTAAGTGGGGACAGTAATATGAAAAACCGGAAGAGAAAACTCATTCCTTAGATTTTCCGAGTACACTTGAAATGAAAAATAAATAGGCACATCTAAGAGTAGGTATATCCCATTTCCTTCTTCTTGTTTTCTATAAGTAATATCTTCCATGTACTTACTGTGGGTTTTCATATATTGGTGAAAATGAGGTAGCTCCATAGGTCTAAGAGAAAGAGGAACACGTATCAAAACATATATTGTTACAAAAAAAGTATGAAAACAAATTTTATGCGGAGGGGATCAAAATTTTGTGAACCGGCCATATTGGATGAATGATACCTTTGTGCTAGCAAGTTCTTAACTATATTTAAATGATTTATTTGGATAAAAACTAACACAAAGTTTTATTTTGCTCTTAGGCAAACCGTCATTAATGAAAATCATTTTTGATTAATAAAATTCCTATAAATATGATGAAGTATATTTTAATTTTTATAATAGATTTATATAAATTACACCTGTTATATATTCATCCAAATTTAATATCATTTTCTTATTTTTAAGCTAGATCGCCAACTTATCTCTTCGACTCATTTCCGACATTAATAATTTTTATTGCAATGAAAATATTTTAAATTAAATTAGTCTGAATATACAATTCCTTTGCTTGTAGTTTTCAGCCTATTTAAAATTCTCTAGATATGATAACGTAAGGAATTTAAGAATAATTGTTTTTTTACATTAGTTGTATTACCGGAATTGATAGTAGATTCAATTCTCCTGAACGTTCATGGTTTACTATTTAAAATGCCTTTGAATGCAATAATTTTATTCCGCAGGTCATACATTGAAGTGCACTGTTTTATTTTATTTATTTCTAATGCATAGATGCTTGTACTCAAATCTGAAAAACTCTACAGCATGTAATTTATTTTCTAAGGGAGTTGTATGGTCTGAGATATTTCCTTTCAAAAGGCACGCTTGCTTTCCGAGTGTGCTTTACGCTACTTGGTGCCCTTTTTCAAGTATTGGCTTCATTTCATAAAGAAAGAACGCAGTCATCATATGATATTTCGTATTGTAACATCTACGAAGATTGTTCGGTCATATAAGCAAGAGAAGACAATTTACGCTCTAGATAAAAAAGCAAAGACCGCAAACGTAAGAGGTTGCTATTTCTTCTTACTCTTCGTTATATATCCTCTTTTTTTTCTCTTCCCGCCGCTTGTGGGCCCTTATTTGTTGAAGACTTCTGTCCTTTCTGTCGCGCCCTTAACAGCCTCTTCCTCCCTTTTTTTCCCTCTTTCAACCCGCAGGTCGAGAACCTCCACCCACCGCCGGAAATCGTTCCCTCCCGCCCTTCCCCTCTATCACGCTCTTTATCTCCCGCCGCCGCCGCCGTCTCCCTGACGACCCATCACTTTTGGAAAGAAAAACCTGAGTCACCCTTTCTATAAACCCTCCCCCTCCTTATTGCTCCTTTACTTCTTTTCTCCTCCCTCAATCCACCTCTCTCCCTCTACCTCCCTCCCCCCGCGCGCACACTCTGTCGTTCCTCCCACCGCTCTCTCTGACACTTATAAGAGAGACCCCCCGCCGCCCTCATCTCCCCTCCTCTCCCTCCCTAAGTGTGTCCAATTGCCTGACCTGCATTCCTCCCATTTCCAACTTCCCCTCTCCGAGCACCGCCACGTACCTCAACCCAATCCCCTCGCCCCCCCCCTACCTTCTACTCCCCGCATTCCTTCGGTCCTATTCCTTCATTGCTGACGAATGAACTTGCCTCAACGTGTCGTCGTCGAGGAGAGTGGCAAAGATGTCTCTCTGGAATCATCATTTCGAAAGAGTCCCAGTTTATTTTTGCCTTTTTCGGTGCAGGTAAACTTTAGGAAATTAATAGAGGTCGTTAAATTGTGCTCCGTAGTGCACCATAGGCAAAAAATTCTAGTTTAAGTATATTATTTTGTGTGATTCGTTATACCATTCCAAGACATTTAAGGTGAATATATAAACCTTTTCGACGTTCATATATAGTGATAATTGTGAAAATAAAAGTATTAAAGATACTTGAATAACGTATTTTTACGCTGAATTTGTTTTTTTTTGTTTTACTCATGTTCTCAAGTTTTATTATGTCGTTAATTAAGCTGATTAGAATTCACAGGAAAACAATAGGAATTAATAAATATTCATTGGAAAATTGAAAGGAATTGAGATTCGTAATGACTAATCTTTTACCTATCATAAAACTATATTTCTCTCGACACATTCATGGAAATATCGTGGTATTAGGACAAGGGAGTTTAATGTTTTCATGGAAGACGTTCAATATTCAAAGTATCGATATAATATTTCTCTGTCATTTATCTATGTCTAGCCAATCGTAGAGTAGTTCAGAGTTCAGAGCATTATAGCTTTGGATGCGTTTGCCTCCCAATTTTTTAATTCCCTTTTTAATATTTTCACATAAGAACAATTTTTAGAAATATGAGACACATAAGACCATCTTAAATATAATGTTTTATTAGTGTAACATTATATAAAGTAAAATTATATCACGTGATGACGTGGCCAGCATGTGGGGAATTGATCCCATAGGAATAGACTTCCCACGTCTTGACTTCACCTAGACAACTGTTCTCTGTTGTTCCAAACTGACGACAATTGCTTGTTTTTCTGTAACTTAACTTCTTGCGCTGGATAGGAGAACCTTTTGGTGTAGATGGTGGAAGAAAAACCTTTCTCTCCTCCCCAATTGGTGTGGATATCCCCTCAAATTCATCCAAGACTTCGATTCCCATCTGTGTCCGCATCACCCATCACACCCTTTTCGCCTTCCTCTCTCAAAATAGAGTTCATCTCATAATGCATTTCATGTCACGTCCACTCCTTTTACGGATATCGTCCACCCGTTGTCTTCGAAGATTTCAAAAACTAAACTCCTCTCTCTTGAACCCAACATCTACGCCATTTGTTGCTTTTTTTCTTTCCATTTCCAAGATATGACATTTGTTTTTCCTCTGTTTTTAAAATTTATGCGTTTTCATTCGTAAAAAAAATTCACATTTAGCAAACGGTATCCTTAGTTAATTACAATATATAATATTTGTAATGTTTCTTTGATTACAAATTTTTGATTTTACAGCTTTCATTTGTAGGTTTCACAGTTAGAACGCCTAAACCAGTAAAAATAGCGTTTGCAAATGTTTTTCTTCTAAAACGTGTTTGGTTTTCAATAGCAAACAGGAAATATCAAGCAATTTATGACACCAGTGTTAGTCTTTTGAGATCCCCCGTGACAAATGAATGGTTCGTTAGGAATGTATAACTGGTTTCTGTCTCCTAAAAGTGTCTATAACCCCTTGGCTACAATACCGATAAGAACATTGATCTCTTCCCCATTATGTGCTCCTAATTCTTTATTTGATTACATAATAAGTTATGATAGAAGTTTTCTTATTTTGTTAAAGCAATGAAAATTTTGACAAATATCTATAATTTCATATGGTTTACATGAGTCTATACAGGTAATTTATATGCACTTTTCTGATAATATTTTCTTTTGGTCTTCGTGTTTTTCCTCATTATATAAGTTTAGGATGTTTTTATAATATTTTTTTTATCATGTTTGACTTTTTGTGCCTTTTGATAGAATGACATGACTTCATGGATTTAAAATGAAGGAACTAATCAATTCTTCTCTCTGCTTAAGCATTTACTATGACATATAACTCTTATTGAACAAGTTTGATCAATGAAATTTTATGTTAAGGTTATTCGGAATAATACATATAGTTACACTTTTTTCGGAGCCGATATTTCATCGAAAAGATTCATATAAAACATAAAAAACTTTTATTTGATATTCTCTTCTTAGAATTTATAACAACTAAAGTCCAGAACTCATTTCAAGCAATTTCTGCAATTGGTACTTTTTTCCTTTCCTTACAAATGTAAGCTAAGGAAAATAAATTGTTATGACCTTTCACAGCCTCCGAAAAGTGTATAAAGCCATTTGGCTGCACTCCTCATAATAAAATTAACCTTTTCTCCGATATTTGCCCCATATTCTTTATTTGTTAACATAAAAAGTTATAGTAGAGCGATTCCATGTGTGCAACATCGTCGCATGCCTTCCTTTCTGCCACGTCACGTCTGCAATGTCCACGTGTTTCAAACTTTTAATCGACATTTTTCCGCTTTACTGATATCTTTCACAGCTACAATTTTTTAATAAATTGATTGTTTGAATATCTGTATTTTTTTCAATATCACTCAAAATGTTTACCTTTAATTCAAGTTTTGTTGCTGTTTTTCTCGAATTTAAAGGATATTTCTATCGATTGCAATATTCAAATTTTTATATTTGACTGTCAAAAGGCGTAAAATAACGTTAGTGAAGTTCTCTCGGGTTTCACACCGGGTTAGTATCTCCATATCTTCCTCCAACGTTTCGACGAGCGACAATTGAAGATGCTAACCCGGTGCGAAGCCCGAGAGAACTTCACCCAGATTATTCGCCGGGAAAATACAA
>LYUA01003002.1:86635-120015 GCA_002093875.1 Calopteryx splendens
ACATCAATCAATTTCAACCTTCAGTGCTTCTTCCAGTTATTCTGTCCCGCATTGTATACATTTTCCATCCAAGTTATTGACCTTCATGAGCTATAAGAAAAGAAGAAATGTTTTAAATTTGGTTTTCCAGTATTTTTACTAGTCCAAAATCTACCTTCGGGGAAATGGCCTGGTAAGGTATAACCCGGACATTAAAAGATTTTTGTTGTAGTATTACTTTATTAATTATGACCTATATATTGTGTCCTTGAATTGTGTTAAAGATTTTGAATGTTTTTAAGTGCCGTAACTTTTTATCTTGCTTGAGGTTAAATGCTATCACGTAACGAATTTGATTTTTAAATCTAGTATGGTGTTACCTTGCAAATGAAATATATTTCCCATTTTCAAATGAATACAACGCATTCTTTTATTTTTCCTCCGTTTATTTCATTACAAATCAGGATAAAAACGCCATCAATTTTAAAAGTACGATACTCAATTCAAGTGCGTAACACTTGTATCAATTTTGCTGTACTAGTGTCGCTAACTTAATTAAATTTGGATACTTAATATGCAAATGTATTAAATATCATACAAATTTCATTGCTGTCTTCTAAATTGCAGTGACTGCCTCTTAGAGCAGAATAATTTATTTAGCCAATCTTTATACAACTACGACTAATAAGGCCCTCCTTGTAGTTTTAAGAATCTGAGATGGGCGTGCGTTGTCTTCCGCCCTTGATGGATGGTGGCGGTTGGCTAGAATCTTTGAGCAATTGATTAAGGAATAAAAGGGTTTAAAGGAGAGAAGTGAAAGGAAGAAGCGAGGGCCAAATTGTAAAGGAGTAGAGAGAAGGTAGAAGGAGGCTGGAATAAGGAGGTGCGAAGGTTTGGAGGGAGGGATGGAGAGAGAGAAAGGTGGTTATGGAGGGTCTTTTGAGTGGAAGAGGCCGAAGACGGAAAGAGATGGACGTAAGGAGAGATGGCAGGTGGTGGCCGCCTATGGTGTGACGGAGAAAGGAAAAGGGAACGGGGTCCTTCAAAGTGTTCGGGAGATTCCGTTGCTTTAGAAGGAGCGGACACCTCTCACCCAGTGGATAGGGGAAAAGGGGTCTTTTCATCTCCAAACCCCGTGTACTTCCTTTATTGCGTCCCGAGCAACCGCCCTCCAGCTCTCTCTTTACATGATTCCCCTCACCACTCCGGAGAAATTTTGTTCCCCACAACCACCTCCCGCCCTTCCTCCCGTCAGTATCCGACCTCCGCCTCCTCTGCCTGGATGACTACAAAGATTACGGTTCCCAGGTATTGCATTTCTCTCAAACCCCCGGATGGAAATGCATGTGTATGAATGCACACAGAGATATACAGACATATATATATATATATTACATATGTAATCCTGGTATTCTTTTACCGTTTCAGTAAAACTATTATTTATTCCATTATTTAAAGCATGATTGATTACAAAGATTAACTGCCTTAATTCGCTTACTCTATATCTTTCTTAGTCTCTTTAACGACTCATGTACTTCTAATGACTTAAAACCATTAATTTTTCCATATTTTTATGCGTGAAAATAGTTCCTTAAAGACAAGCTGGCATCATTCATTTAGCACCCGCGCTCTACCAATTTAGCTGAGTGGGTGCATGATGTGTTGATACGTTGAGATGCGACGCATGATACGTTGATATTCTAAATTGATATATGTATCGGGGTAATTATCGCTCTGATCATCCTTGTGACAAAAATTATTTTTCTTGTTACTAGGATTACATGTTCCTTGTTTTGCTTCCTAAAATTAATCTAAAATAATATAACACTGGCATTTATCTATTTATCTCATAATCAGTAGATTTATTAAGTTTAATAATGTCTCTTGGAGCATTAAAATTTTATTCCGTAGCCAGAGTATCGAGTTCTAAAACTTGGAAGTAGGCGGGGAATTTTTTTGCAACTAATTACGAAAATGGAAATAAAGCTTAGTTGGGCATGAACTACGTTCCTTCATCTTATGCGTATTGAAAATGATCGAAATCAACATCTATCAGGCATAATCCGGCCGCTTGGATCGTGGGCAAAGATGAATCGATTTTCGATTAACTACATACACACCGTATTGATCAAACGAAAGGGTTCTGGAAATTAACGTTGGTGGAATAACATGGGGATCGAAATGGAAATTCACTACCGAACTCGCGACCACCCCCTCTTGACCTATTTGCTAATCCACTCTAGTGCTTAGACGAGCCTTTGGTCAGGCATAAGATGGAAACCTGAGCCATCTAACTCCAACACTCGTGATGGTATTCTATTTGCATCCGTGCCTTGCCTGGTAAATATCTCCTCTTTGTGTTATGTCCACGTGAGCAAATCCGTCTCGAGAAATCTCCTTCTCATTCGGACGCTAGCCTCGTCTTGTCAAGGGTATACCTACTAGAGATATGTACACACACTACATACCCTTCTCACGCATTCGCTCACAAATTATCCCATAGGTTAATTTATGAATTCTCAAAAGTGCCGATCTATTTCTTTTCCTTGTATTGAAACCCCTTAACTCGCGTTTTTGGCTTGCCATGAGTTCTGAAATGAATCCAGCCTCAAAATTCAACGTACATATTGGTAATTGAGTTAGAAAAAAGTTCCCTAAATTATCTGTTTACAAACCTTTGTTGAAAAGCACCTTAGAAACCCTGGGATACATTTTGAGGCTTCGTATCCTTGTTTGCAAGGGTAATATTTTGAAGTATAACATCTGTCGCTTCATCACGAACGCGTTCACAGCCGAGTGATACTGGCCTTGATATCCGTCGAAGTAGCGCCGTTACGTAATGTGCTGCCTCAGACGTAGTTGTTAAACACCACTTGCTCCAATTTCTGCTCTCAAAGCGCAAGTTCTGTCTCCTACTTCTCTCTCCTCCGTGCAAGAATTTAAGCTTTATTGCTACTGATACTCGTGTTATATCCCCAAAGCACTTTATGCATTGCATTTAAGAATGCACGTAGGTCTTCTCGATTCTTGCAGGCGATGCATGTAAATTAACAGAGCATGTCAATTTCGCCCCTACCTACCCCAACGCCTTTGACTCCCAAATGCGAGAATTATGCAGTTTATAAATTAGTCACCCACGTCGAGACGAGGCGTGTAATTTTCACAGCGTTAAAATTCTCGCATTCTGTGCACGCCAGCGTGTGACTCAATGCGGGTGACGTTAAAGTTACTGTCGTGGAATCTCCCGCAGTTTCGTTGAAACATTCATTACTATTCCCTATTCACATTCTATTACCGCTTCCAAATACATAGTTAATATTACTGGTGAGAGATTGCGTCATTATTCAACTGTTTTGTTAATTTCAGCTCTTATTTCTCTACCATGCTTCATTGAGCAGCATATAGTATGGAAAAATTGAATGTAAAAATATTCTTTTATTGCACTAATTAAAAGTAGCTACACTAAGCACTAGATATTCTTAGTAGTTTCAAATTTAACCAGGCAAATATCCTAAACAGGGGTGGGCCAAGGATTCTGTTGATTGAGGAGAATTAATAGATTCAAATGCCATTGGAGGCTTAAGGCTCCTTGTAAACCTAAAATTAAGAAAAAGAACACTTTACCTTGATCAGTTCAACAAAATTCACCTAAAATGCCCAAATTCTTACTCACAGAATGAAATTGTTCTAAGAACTCTTCTTACTCATAAGTTCTTAAGTACTTTAGATATTTAGCGATATGGTTGAGGTTCTTACAGAATCGGGGGTGTTCTCTCCTGCACGCTCACAGGAAGCGCGCCTGTACCTTGCAGAAGCTTGTGGGCATCTACTTTCCACGCATTGATATCTAAAGTGCAATAAACACGATAAGAGATAAGAAGCCAATAATTGGAATATATTTTTCGTACACGCATGCGAATACACGTCGCTGAGTAATCTCCATCCTGTGATAGTGGTTTAAAATTGTTCATAATTCTCCCAATTGTCGGCAGTTCAAATTATTTTTCATAAAGTGTGTCTAAATCTTATAATAAATAACTCATGACGCTAAGGCGTCGTCTAGCATCAACTCCAGAACAATATTTGTGGGAGTAATACATTTTGGCATTCGCTCAGCAGTTCCACTGCACTTGAGTCCCAAGTAATTCCTTCAAAAAATACTTCCCTCTAACTCTCGGTGTCCCATTGCTTCAAGCATCCAGAAGCCTGCCGTCTTACCCCCATTTCTCTTCTTCCATCTTCCTGATACTAGTACGACTACAGAGCTCCTCCCCCACCACCCAAAGGCCTTGTTCCAAGCCTCCCTCTTCCTCCCGAATAAAACCGTTCCCATTTCCCCATTTCTCGCTCCAATCCTACTCAAACACTTCCGCCTGAATTCTTCTCTCCTCCCTCCCTCCCTGTCCCCGCTCGGTGAGACTTAACTTCGTTAGGCCAGGCGTAGCAACTAACTCCTCTTCCTTCCCCGCCATCCACCCCCGTCCCCATCACCCTCTGTCTCTTCTCTCCGCCTTGGACGGGCATGTCCTCCTCCACCTTCTCCTCTACCTTTACCCAGGCCCCATTACTCGCATCGCCACACCGCCTAGAGAGCTTGTGCTCGTGAAAAAAGAGTATATGGGAGTGAGTGAGCTGTTGATTTTTTTTCCTTCTGTGCGACGTTTTTGGATGAGGAGAGAAGCGCAGTTCTGGAGACCTAAATCCTCCCCAGTAGAATGCCGTGAAGATATGGCCGCGCCGAATTTCGGTTATTCTTTGTATATATTGCATTAACTACCTATATCTCGAATTTATTTAATTATCACATTACGTTTTCCCTGTCAGATCCAATATATTAAAAAAAAACTCGTCTTATGCATAGGCTATTAGATAGAGATTGAAGTTTTCCATTCCTGCAAAAGTAATAGGCTACGCTCATATTTTAATATCTAAACCACAAAATATATATTCTGAAAAGTATTAAATAAGTCTGCTATGCTTTCCAGGTTTTTTTCCCGCGTTTTTTCCACGTTTTACACGCCCGCCATGAAAGCTGCGAATTTGAATCTTGTCTTGGCCATGGATATTTATTGTGTTGTAGATGGTGCTATAAAATCATAGCGCTCCTATTTATGAAAATATAATTTCACGGCTGATATTACTTACTGGTGATATTTTTTTACACTTACATTTTATGAATGTAAAGATATTGGTAGGATATATTCTCGTCGCTTGAATTATATAGTCTCTCTGTTTGTCAATAACATTCGAGTTAAGTGTGACCTTTATTTTTCATGTTTGACGTGAAAACAACCCCTTCCCCACTCCCTAGTGGTGAGTGTGGCAGAGGGTGACAGTAGTGGTATAAATAGTACTCCCACAGGGTACCATTTAGATCCAAACATTTAAATCCAGACATCGCATAAATGCAGGATTTATAAACTCACGTAGATGCAAGTACTTTGCCTAACTTGAGTCATACTAAGTGTTATATTTACACACAAAATGGCGTGAAAAACAATTATCCACTCAAAGTGAAATTACTCAAACCTGCTGTCAAATAATTTCTAGATATGATTTTTAGATTAATTTATACCACATTTATGAGCTCAGGGGAACGTATTCTGAGTGATGGGTTTAGGCAAGCAGAATGGAAAGCGATTCAAATTACGATTAACATTCCTCCATTCTCCAGGAGAAATTTAGTTCTATTGGCCGGCTACCATTAATTGTAAGAATAACGCAAAAGAAACCCAAATAACTGAATGAGGGGAATTATTAAATGTTCACTGATAATAAAAATTATATAAAACCTGTTAAGGAAAAGCTATGTGTATTTATTTGATTTTTTATTGGTTTGACACAAAGATTAAGCATAAATGATTATATATAATAATTGATTCGCTAGGTGTCTCCGGTTATTTTTTTCTAAATACTTAGCAATTTCACCAATGTATTAAATAACTCTCTCAGCCACAATTTTCTATTGTTCGGACAAGATTTTATGAATCCGTTTGAAGGTATTTACAGAGGAAATTCCAAACAATGAATAACTCTATATCAACGAGATATAGTTCCTTCAAGGGCATTTTTATAGAAGATAATATGTATTTGAGGTTTTATTCTATGGCAATGGAACCAAAACACCTGTTTATTTGAATGTGACTATGACTTCTTAAAACATTCGCAAACTCAATCCACTCGGGCGAAAGTTTTCGGCTTCGCATTTGATATATTTTTATTAGTTTTAGAGGGCAATACTTATGAATACGTAAGGATTAGATTAGTAGCAACAACCTGGATAAAAATTTCACAGCCAGATTCATCAAATTGTTTTTTCGTCTAAATTTTTATATTTTAAATAAATAGCTTCAAGTGGTGGACTTACAAAATGGGTTTAGTAACCGTAACTGTAAGAAGAATATTACACATTTCAGCCGAGATGTTTGCAGGTAAACGGCTTCTGGTTCCCTTACCCTCAAAATTATTTTCTCGCGAGACTGTTTTTCTTGTTGAGTTCCAATTCAAGGAGTCATTAGTCATCGGAATTAATCCATCGCCATCATAGTCATCGGTTTTTGATTCTTTGAAGCGCCTCTGATTATGCGATATTTTTTTCTTTTCAAATCTTATGAAGCTCATCAGATAACGAAAGGTAAGAAATTTCACTCCATATGTGCCCATAAGTTTCCGTATTTGTATTTATTTTACCCATCGTATTTCTTTTCCTTCATTTTTTTGGCGCAGTTAGCTGCGTGCTCTCATTCTCTCTTAATTAACAACAGAAGTGACCATAGAATGTGCGGCATTCCCCGGCGGGGAAAAATAAAGATCACCTCGCTTATTAAGGCTAAAATGTACGACGTCGTGGAGAGGAAGCGGAAAGGAGGGTAACATTTTGAAGAAGAAAAAGCAGGGAAGGAAGGGAAGGAGGTGAGGGAGGAAGCGAATCAGCGACCGACGAGGGAATGTAGGGTTTTTAAATGAAAAAGACTAGTGGAATAAAAAGAAGGTCTGCGAGGTGAGCACAGGGGATGGGATGTTTTTTAGCATCGCATCTTTTGTTAAGATATGCAGACTCGATTATAACGGGGTCCTTACACCCTCGGGGCTCAGGAGTAGAGAGCGCTTTAGGGACGATCCTCATCTTCAACTTCATTCTCTCCTCTTCTCCCGAATCTCTCCTCCCCTCTCCTCCCCTGCAGTCTCTCGGCCTTCCCCCCTCGCGCGACCTCACCCTCCTCCTCTTCACTCTTCACTTCATTCGCCTCACAGCCTCCGATCCCGTCTTCCCTTCTCTTTATCACCCAATACCTTTGCCTGCCTGCGTCCACCAATCGTCTCCCTACCAGCCTTGAATCTTTCTTAAACCGCTTCAGCCATTAATGAATTAAGTATTTATAAAGAAGTCAAAAGGATTTCAAAAATCTATGGTACGAACTATGGTGGTATTTTTTGTTGGTTTATGCCGGTGTTATGCTGACACCTAATGTATCCTGGAAATATATCCATTCGTCAATGGCACTGTTTAGGCTTTCAGTTTATGGATATATTTGGCTCATTGGAAGCTTCGGTTGGAATTTTACCTGTGTTTTCTAACCTTAGTTTGTACATACAATGCGTAGGTCAGTTGATAAATTATTCTCTCAAAAATTAAATTGAGTTAGTAGTTGTTTTAGAATCGTTTTGGCGATGAAGATCATTTAAAAAAACCTTTAAACATTTTTTGTTCTGAATTCATTTATTCATGGCTGTTATTAATTTCCTAACTTTAATATGGCTCTTTTCCTTCATAAGAATTTCTGGGGATCTTTATTCATTACTTAATGGCTCCTAATTTTATGACTCTCTTTGAAACATGTGAGCCTTGGTCATTTTTCCCAAGGTTTTAATTGATTTGTGGTCATGGGAAAAAGCTGTTCCGAAACGGAAGAATGTGCAAATTAGTATTTTTAAATTTCAGTTGCCAGTAGAGCAATAAGTAATTCCATGTTTTTATCCTATTATTAATGCACAATCGGTATCATGGTTTGTATCGTGAACATTAGAATAATGTTCAAATGAATGATATCAAAATTACGCTGTTTTATGACTAGGAAAATATCTCGCATATCTCAAATTTTTGGCATAGAATTAATTATAAAATAAATATTATAGCTAAGGAGAGGAAAAAATTCATAACATTTCGTCCACGTTATTCGAAAAATGTAATCAGTTAGGTAGCTTCACCATTCAATATGCTCAACAATCGAGACGTTATAAAATTCAGTTTTTTCAGTGAGGTGTCAACAGTTTCTTCAGTGTCAACATGTACCGCTGTTTCCAAACTCCCTTGATTACAGCATTAGCACTGCGAGAACAAGGTAGCTAAAAGTTAGGCCAATTAGGACTGTCAACTACTAAGTTTCCTAAGAAACAATTCAATCGAAGTTGGTTGAAACTAATCTGAAAAATGTTTACCTAGGATGTGGTCACCTTAAGAAAGCAATGAGATTGCTACCCATTATTTTATGGTCACTGTAGAGGATATTAAACGAACAACTATTGATTTTAATTTAACGCTCGGGGCATGAAGTGTTCAAAAACAAAATAAACAATAAATTCTGAATTAGAAATATATAAAAAATATGTTCAAAATTATCGCTACAAGTACAACCGATGAAATAGAGTGATTCGAGAACTCAATTTTCATTCCAAAGTAACTACACATATGAAATGGAAGCGAAAGCCCATTCTATAATAAGTTATTTATTCTTTTATCATATGACAAACTTTAAGTGAAAAATGACCAGATACTTTAAAGGACCTGACAAAAATTGGCCAAACTAATATCGATTGAGCATTCCAGTTTACGTATTCCCCTCCCAATTTCATAACTATGCAAGGATTTCGCCAAGCAACTTTCACGAAGTACTTTGTATTTTTAAAATTTTAAAATACCTGCAAAATTATTTTTTCGTATCATCAGAACTTCCATAGAAACATGGGTATTTCTCAGTTTTTGAACTGAAACATCGTTCAAGACATTCCATTGAAGCCATGGTTTAATCAGAATATATTCAACATTATTTATCGTACATCCCATATATTGTATAAAAATGCAGGGATTTCTTGGAAGTAGAACGTGATTCAGAGAGTTTAGTTTGTGCAAAGTAGTTGTGACCCTCAGGAAAAAAAGTACCGATTCCTTTCCATGGCATTATTCGCCATAGCGGAAAAGAAACAATTTTTTGGGTTAACCTCGGGAGGATATCGTTCTCCGTTTAGTACCACTAAAGAAAAATCTCTTAAACTTTCTCTGTAAGTCTTCAATTTTTTCATCCGAAGAACATAAATGTTCACTTAAAATCTTAAATGACGGCGCATTTCCGTCCTGAACGCCTCACGGGCTCACGACCAGCAACAACACTTCTTTTCCCACGAAAATGCGTCTGAATTTCGCAAATTCAAGGGCAACAGTTTAAAAAAACTTTCACGTACTCTTGCGCATAATTAATGACCACCATGTTTTATCTGTGCCGTTCTTAATTGCGATACTCGATCCCAAACTTTTTTGCGGATTAAAAAAAAACGTTTCATCTACGTACTTCCCTGTTCTAATTTCCTGCACTCATCCTTTGGCCATTCTCTCTCTCTCTCTCTCTTTCATCATTTTTGTTGTTGCTATCCTATTCATCACTTACGTTGGTGCGATTCTTCCCTTCTTTTACTATCACTGCGTTTTTACAATCATTCCTTAACGTGATATTCTTTAATATGTTTCTAGAAGCGGAGTTCCTCTTTCCATTATTGTCAGAATCTTTCTCTGATCCCGCCTACCCACCTCCATTATTCTTTAGCCGCGTTACTTTTAGCCACACTTCCCCCCTTCTTTCATATTCACATCCACCGTAAAATATCTCCCTTCTCTCTCTCTCTCACACACACACATTCGCCTCAATCCATCATTTTCCTTTCACCATAATTTTCTTCTTCCAATCTTCCCTCATACTGTAAAATATACTAAAAGCAAAACTGCAAAACTTCAGTAATTCGAAAAGAAAACTTTTCCGTGACGAATATCTTGAAAGATATACTATTACCACAGAGAAGTGAGAAATTAAAATTTCCCCTTACGTGGTAGTAGTAGTTTACATTACCGTCGCCTTGCCTTCAGATTTCCACCACCAGGAACTCCGCTCATAAACCCTGATCAGGAATTTACATGTAATTGAATCTTTATACCTTATACCGTTGAAGAGAATAGCCATCATTTTAAAGTTTAAAGGACTCTAAAGAGTGAATATCCAGATGTTGATGAACTCAGTCAGTTTTTAATGAATTTATTTTTATCATTTCAGGAAATCTTTTTCCGTTTGAAATAAAAGCCTACAGTGGCCCTTTCTCAATTTCACAGAAAAAATCTACTCTTGCGTTTTTACACCAATACTGCATATTTAGACTTATTACCTAGTATGCTATCAACATTCAACGCACCTTGTATAATTTATATTAAAAATATATAAATCTACATTATTCCAAACCTCGCAATGCACTGCTAGGTCGTATGGCAGAAAGGGTAAGGAATACTACTATATTCACCTATGAATGAGCCGGCACGCAAGGTGGAAAAGGTTTTTAAAGGATTCTAAAACTATAAAATTAAATTTATTTTCCCCCTTATGCAAAGAGGTCATAGTTTTGGTTATTATCCTTTTCATTCCAGCACTGACCTTAATTTGATGGATATTTATCGCCATACTATCAAACTGTGTGGTACCGAATGACGTTACTTAAATATGACATGGTTTTTGCTCAGTAAAATGAATTATTTTATATCTTATCTTAAAATGTTCCTTCAATATATAAAAACTCATTCCCTTCGTCAAATTCATCATTTAAAAATTACAAATATTCTGTGGAAAATATTTTCAACGTCATACTTTAAAAATTTATCGATAGTGTTATGGGTAAGCATTGTTCCGTTTCCTTATTCTGTCATAGTTCTTTATATTCAAGTATGTATTTATTAAGTTTTAAGTCATTATTTCTTTGTTATGGTCATCCATTGATCTTCGTATTGACCTGCATACCTACTAATTAATGCAATTCTACAATCCCATTCAATGCGATTCTTTTTTAAACTATGTTTCCTAATTTATATTGATACCAAAGAATCTACTGTATATGCAGCATTGGCATCGCCAAAGTGAAAGGGTTGGAGTAAAATCATTCTGCTTAATGCAGCACTCGAAACACATGAATCCGTGGATAGAATTTCAATTGCTTAAGAATGGGAACTGAAGAGAAAATGAAAAATCATTAGCATTCATTCATAGAACGGATCGATAGACGGTTATGTCTGTTGCCAATATATTTTCCTCTTCTTCTACGATCTCTAGCCTGCTAAGTGAAATTAATGTGTAATTGGATTAATTGGTGATGTGAAACATAGATTTGATAACCATAAAAACTATTCACCTGAGAAAGAAACTGTCGCGGCATTTCACGCAGTTTCTTTTATGGATAATATCTATTCTCAAATTACACCTTCTTTCCAATGTATACCATTTGTTTTATAGACTATTTAAGTCATTAAGTGTTTACTAAAAAGCTAAACTGCTTATGATAAATTATGTTCTGAAAATTAAATATTATAAATTTTCATTTTGAAACTGAACTTATTGTAGATTAAAAATATATATACTTTTAAATAATTGGAGAAATACTGTAGAAAATTGTTTTCCTATACCCATCTTACTTCCTACTACTACCCTTACTTATCCATTCATTCCATCTTCTCTCTCCCACTATTTTCCTCGATTTAAAATATCATTAATTTTATCTTCTTTCCTTCCTTACACTCCCTGCTCTTTCCTCCATGGACTCAGCAGTGTGAGTGGCCACTCACAATGGCACTAACTGCTGCTCTTGCAGTATAAAAACCCTCAGTAGAAATCGACTCTTTGAATGGGTGACGATAATTGGTGCTTGAATATTGGGAAGCGCAGGTGAGTGGGTGGTTTGGTCAAGGGTCAGGCACTTTCGGTTTGGGAGACGTGGAATGTTGGAAGGCCAATCAAGTGATGCGTAACACCTAGGATTTTGAGTGTATTCCAATGAAAGAAGAATACAAAATATAAACCATTTTCAGTCAAGTCAATAGCAACTATTAAACTTATAAGTAGTTAATCATTAAAATACTTATTGAAATCAAGTTTACGTTCCAGAAACTTTATTATATATTTATACTGGACCTTTTACTTAATGGCGTTTTTCGAGTATTTCGTGCCTGCAGTTAATAGTACTTCGTCGCATAAAGGATTAATTACATTATTTTTTTCCTTTATTTCAGACAAAAAGACTAAAGCTGTTTTATAACAAATATCTGACTCGATTCCGATCAATTTATCTAATCTATATGGAAACAATAATTTTTTCTTGTCTTTGGTAAAAATATCTCGTGATGATTTCTAATAAAATGTCGGTTAGTCAAAGTAACTTTTGATATTTGTGTTTATTTGCTAAATCTATCGGTTAGGGTAGGTTTCTGATGGACGCACAACCTCGATCCTACAATAACACTTTCTTCATATCCGTATACTTTTTACCACCGTTCAGTACACCCAACGTGCCCATTCCTCCCCCTACCTCGCCTACCCTGCATTCTCCCCTTTCATTGCCTTCAACAATGCATCGCCACTCACTTCACACAGCATTCAGGTTTCCTAATTTCGATATACCCAGTGGCCTTCTCTCCTTCCCCACTATGCACAAAACCTCTTCGTTTGCTTTCCTAATCGTCCATTTAACGTTTTCCATCCTTCTACATGCCCACATTTCAAAAGGCTCTAGCATATGCTTGTTATCTTGTCTCAAAGACCAAGTTTCCAAGTCATACATAACTACACTCCATATCGACACTTCACTAGTCTTTTATTTATATCCTTGCATAAGGCCCTTGTCACCACATCTCACCTTCTCGTAAAACTTCCTTTACTAATACGATTCTTCTTCCTATGCCCTTACCTTTTTGCCCACCTTCGTCCAAAACACTGCCTACATAGCTGAAATGTTCTATCTGCTCAAGTTTATACCCTTCCCCTCTGATATGAAACTTTCCCATGTAAACTTTCCCATTAAATTCTCATGTCTCAGGAACATCCGTACCTTTGTTCCTTTTCTAATTTTATTCTTAACCTGTCACAATGACTCTGTAGTGATCTCAGAAATGACTGCAACCCCTTGGATGAATAGCTAAATAAAGATTTATCTACCACAAATCAGCCTGATTTGATCAATTCCCCACCACCTTTCGCTCCTACCTGTAGCCCTTTCCACGTCTACCATATCATTTCCTCCACGTAGGTATATGTTGAAAATAACCGGCGATAACGGACAACCCTGCCTTACTTATGGGCTAATACTGTCTACCCTATTTCTCCATCCGCTACTCCCAACTCTAGAGTCTGATTTTTGCACAGGTTTCAGAAAAGTATCCTATTTCTCCAGTCCACTCCAACCTCCTGTAATACCTTCATTAGGTTTTATCAAGCTACCATAACAAACGCCATTTCGAAATCTAAGAAGCATAAAAATACATCATGATTGTACTCTATATTCTTTTCTCTCTGTGATTTCATGACTGCTATGGCGAAAGTGTACCTCTACCCATCCTAAGGGCAAACAGATCTTCTCTTAAGTAATCGTGTACCTTCTTCTCGCTCCTATGATTAATGATCCTGAGTACTACCACGTACCAAATCTACGTACCACTTCGTACCAAACCAAACTAATTGTTCTATAGTCCTCACATATTGCTGCTTTTACCGTTTTTTTCATAGATTTAACACTGATACAACAGTCTTGCCACATTCCACCCTCATAAATGCTGAGAACGCCCTCATAATAATTCTTTTTTCAGCGTTTTCCTAAAGTCTTTAGAAAATCAACAGGGGTATTATCCACCCCACAGTTTTCCAGGGCCCCACAGTTTTGTTTGATTTCATTTCCTTCACTGCCTTCTTTATTTCGCAATCTCGTATTCCTAGACCTAACCTATCCCCTTCGACATCATATTCTCTACGTCCAAACTCACTGGAAAGTAATCGAGGAAATATCAAATAGAATGACTTAATTTACAAACTGATAGAGGTTAAAGTGAATGACTCTGATCATGCTAAATGCTACTTCAGTGTCACAATGATCTGTTATGCTGAAAGTGCATGGGCTTCACGCCGCGCCACTTGAATAAATAGGATTTGTGAAGCTTATATCGCGAAAAGTGAATAGTATAAGCTATTTCTATTTACGTACGCACACCTAAATGTAATGTAAATCGGGATTCATGATGTCAAATATCAATTAAGAAAATAAAAAAATCCAGGTGAATCTTTCTGTTTAATGCACTGAGATGTTTACCTTATATTCATCCCTTTTCTCTCGGTTATTTATCGTTTAAACCTTTCGGCTTACACTCATAGTTGGGTACAGTATTAATGTGAATTTGGCATATTCAGAATCATGGTTTTGGGGCTGAATTTTTTCACTATTTGCAAACTAACGAACGATTATTTCATATTATGTCCGTAAATGATATATAGGTGATTTCATTGACCCGCAAGAGGTATCCATTCCTTATAAGATATTCTCAGGTTTAGTATTTCAGTTTCATTATTATGAAACTTTATTTATTTTAAACTGATATATACACACAAATTTTCATGAGTGGAAGCTAAAAAAGAAAATGATTTTTCATTAAATAATATTAGTGCAAGTGCAAATGCCTTGTGCATGTGAACTTGAAGCTAATGACGTATTTTCCGACTACCTTTCTACCTTTCAAAATTTAATAATAAGTTCGTTTTAATTGATTAATTAAAAAATAAAAAGAACTTTTATTTGTCCTAAGGGTTTTTTCTTGGTTTTGAGACAGGTGATTTTCATATTCTTCTGAAAATCAATTTTACTTAAAATTCGTATTTGCACCGTATAAAGGCTGTTAACAGGTTTTGCGTATTTTTAAAACCATGTTTGTTCATTTTACTAATTATTCATATTGTGTGCAAACCCAAGCTTCAATTTTATTAAATCAAGGTGATATTTGCTAAACATTTAACGGATCAAATTTTTCCTAAAAGCTTGTCTGAGGTATTTCAATACTCAAGTCATGAAAACTTAGTCTTGAGTTCATTTTTTACTTAATTTAAAATTTTCAGTTCCACCAACATTTAGAAAATAAGGACGTATCAGATATTTATCCTATAATGCTATCTGTTACCAATATATTAGGGAATATATTTAATTACGATTTTCTGAGAAAAAACTCCCAATTAACGTCAAGAAAAGCCAAAAGAGGATTACACCAATTGGGCTCATAGGGCTTCCTCTCACATTGGTGCATAAACGGGATAAAAAACTGGATAATTGCAAAATTTCCAAAGTAAAATAGTCAAATCCACTCAAACAAAAAGTCCCTGGGAACATATTCGATGACTTCGCAACAAGACTGCGAATCCTCGAGAGCCGCACTGAATGTGGCTCGCCGACCGCATACGGCTCACCCGGGCCGCAGCTCTGGGACCCCGTGCCCTGGGGGAAGAGGAAATTCACTGCATATATGCCTCGATGTGCTCTAAAACACCCTCCACCTCGATCCCCCGCGGCGAGTGACGCGTACCTACCCCTGGACTTAACAAGGTCCATTTTCACGAAGTGAATCAAACCGGTGGCCTCGTGACCTTGGAGGTGGGTTTGGGTAGGGGGAAACGGGTACATTGCCCACCTGGCCCGGCCTCGCTCTCTCCTGGTCTGTTTCATTTCGGGCCGACCATGCCCCACCCAATTCCGAGCCCTCCACCGGCTAACTACTCCCCCAAGACCCCCGGGTAGGTAGGACACGGGGTCGGTCCCTTTATTACCTCCTCCTCCGCCGCCTTCAACCGCTCCCCCTTCCATTCGCTTCTCGTCACCCTTTGGTCTCCTCCCCACCCTTCCAACCCATTCCGCCTCCCCTCGCTCTCCATTAAGGGAAAGGCTTTAATTCTTACCAGCACTCCTGACACAGTCGCCCACCCACACGAAAACACCCACGCTCGCACATTCGCCGGTTCGGCCATTATTTCCCCACTCTCTCTCTCTCCCTCTCCCTTTCTCTCTCCTCCCTTTCATCGCCTATTCTCCTCACCTCTCATTCATCCGCCCTCCCCCCTTTCAATTTTCATTCTCAGTCCCCCTTCCCAACTTCCCTCCTCACCATGGACCAGTGACCCCCCCCCAGGGCGGGAAGGGCAGTTTTCGTTGAAGGTCTCGTGCCATTCCATATTCTTTTCTCTCAGTCACAACTCCCTCAGAAATTTCCGTTTCCCCCCTACTTTTTCTCGAGTTTACGGCTTTTGTCTGGAATACTTTTCTTTATGCGCATTAACGGGAAAGTCCTTTTCTTTCTTAAATAATTATCACTTGACTCCATTCCAAAAACTCGGTGCCTTTATCTTAACTTCATGTCGCTTATTTTTTTCTCCCTTTAGCATTACGGTGCTCGCAGTCGTCATCTCTTGTCGCTTTCACCGATGGCGTGCAGGATGATATCCCTTGGAAGCGGATACGATGCCAATGTCATTTTGATGGCGTTCAAATTTTCTTAGTTACGGCCTTAAACGACTTTTTTCTGTTTCCAGGCCATTAATCACTAATGTGTCTCTCATTATTTTTTTCGAGTTTCTTCATAGCGTAAGGAGAATGAAAAAAATCGTTCCCAAAGGTTTTGTTTCAAAGGGAAAGATTGTCCGCCGGGGCAAAAAAATTTCCGTTATCGTGGATATTTTTTTTGTAACCCTCCTTTGCCGTCTTGAAGGTTTTTATTTCGTCGTGGCTACCTTTGCTCTTACTTATCTGTGAAATATATTTTAAGAGTCAAACGACACATTGTCTTTTCAATGTGTCCCTTCACTTGCTTTCCTTTGTTACTCACCTTATAAAAAGTATACGTGCATGCATTCCATTGAACTCGTTCGCTTCGGTTCTGTGAACAAAGGCAGAGGATAAATTAAATGGTTCTAAAAATTAACTTTTACTTTGCAATATATTACAAGCAGCATAATTAATGAAAAGAATATATTTACTTTTCACGTTAAATTTTTCCTCGTCCTACAAAACCGTTTAGGTAATTTATTTATTGAAACACTTATTTACTCTCCTTCAATGGTTTTTGGCTCCGATTCTTGCGTTGACTAAAAAAATGACCGTTTTCAATATTATACACATTCCGTTTTGCTTGAGGTATGCCGTGATTGTTTTTTTAAAGACGGAGTGTTTCGGAGTAAGGGATTTGGTATTTTAGGAACGAGTTACATCACATTCCATATTTTTAGGTAGGCTGGGGAATAAGTGGTTAAATGAATTTCCCGAATACTTGCAATACATTTTGTTTGAAGAATCGACATTCCATGTTGAAATTACTCCACTGTTGCCTGCTGGGCATTGCGTAACGGATTCTCCTCCAAGTGAAGCATTTGCACCGTCCTCTAGGCCGGGGAGATTGCCTCCTACCCATCCCGAAGCCATATGGGCTAGTGAGGCCGGAAATAGTGAGGCATCGAACTGGTCTCTGTGCGTGTCGTGCTAATTTCGATGTTGCCCAGACAAGGACCTAATTTACCACCAAAAGAATTTTAGCAAACACTCTCTTCAGCTATTCTTATCATAATTGACAGGTTATTGCCAAATATTTGATCAGAGTGTTATTAGTTCGTGAAAAATAGCTCATTGATTTTTATCAGCTGACCTCACCAGGTTTTAGGGCGTAAACTTATATATTCCCGTGATCGTTAAAATACAATATTAGTATTTTTTGGTAAAAGATGAGTTTTTCTTTAACTATTTCCCCTTTTTAAGATCGCTAGCAGTTGGTACATAAAACTTTAAGGCTGTGCTATGTGCGTGTTGAAAGCTATCGGTATATTTAGCCCATCCGATTTGTCGCAAAAACAGAAAAGAACTAGCGAGGCTAAGACTTTTACGAAGGTACAGGACAGTCGAGTTTACTCGTAGCGTTGAGAGAATTATAATAGCGTTGAGGGAATATTAATTCACCACAATACATCGGCAGAATAGACCACCCGGTTAAAATAAGAAAAAAAGACTGGTCCACCGATAGATTTAAAAACTCCTTCTTTCCTCACGCAATCCGGGACCACAGCAAGAGAAGAATTAGGAACCTCAACTCCTACCGTAAGCGTACAGGAATGACAGGATAGGCAGGGTGTGCATGCGAACGGTGGTGTATTTAGATTGCATGTTTTTCTTAAACAGTTTCATTTGCATGTTGCTTATAATAGCATGAATGAATAGTGGTGACAGTATTTGTTTTGCATGTGTTCCTCGTTGTACTAGATGTAAAACGTAGCTGCGCGTTACACTTGATATGTAATGCATCCATTTGTTGATTGTGGTGTTGGGCATTATTTTTCCATATGCCCCATTCTGCGGTGCATGCGGTTCCTTTAGGAATGTGTCTTTCCTTTGGTCCATGCCTGGTGTGAACTCACCTGCCACAGGCCTCAGTGGTGGCTTGCATGGTATTATGTAGATGTAGATATCGGTATAATTTAATGCTAGGCAATAGTTACAAAATCCTGAATGGCATTTTGCCACTGATTTAAAAAAAAAAACGGCTAACATTTTCGAAGGAACAAAATTCCATTAATTTATTTTTTAAGCTTTGGTAGGTATTATTTTTGTCATTGCTAAACGCGGATGGAATAGGGCCTATGCTTATTTTTCTGGAAGTTAGCAGTATGATTTCATAAATATATTTATTCCAATGTAAAATCTAATTTCTGTGAAATATTTAATTGCCATAATGGTTCTATGGCATGTTAAATGTGTATATGCATGTTACCGCTGCAAGCCGGGACTAGAGTGCGTGGCAGGAAGTGTTTGTCCACAACAGACATGCTCCGTCAAATTGTGCGTAGTGACAAAAAAAGGCGTTATAAAATTATAGCAATGGAAGAAAATTCTACCAGTCTGTTATCATTCACAACAGATGAAAGCATAAAACAGTTAAACTACACACGCAAGCTGACAGTTGGATGCATAATTAAATAAGATAAAATCGAGGATACTAATTTACCATTAAATAGCATAAATAAATTTTTCCTCAGCGCTATCTTTGGTAGTTATTCCGATCCATTATCGTTCGAAATAAAATTGACAATTGAAACCTATCCGTTCTACTATTTAACTCTCTGATTTTACTTTCGGGGTATATTCTACCCTATTGCGAGGGGGTCAGCAATGTATTTTAATTATCATCATAAAATAGACTGCCTAATAATTTACTTAAGAGATTCAACCAATAACTAAGTAAAATCTCTTGTCAAGGCTTTGGTTGGTGAGGGACTTCCAACATAGATCTTCTAATAATCCAGTAGCGTACCAACACTAAATAACTATAAAACCATTTAAAAAAATAGCTCAACATTTTAGATAGCAATTCAATATGGAAATCGCACCCACTTTATGAGTATCCATGTATATGAAACATATTCTATGTAACATCTAAAAAGAGAAAGAAAACACTGTTTTTTACCCTCTCTTAGATTTTACCCTGCATATTTAACTCTTTTTAACTAGGAATACTAACTAATAACCAGCTTGTCATGCAAGATTTTGAAGCATTTTATTAAGGGAAGCATTCCACTTGAGTTGCGAAAATACACTAATTGCACAAATAAAACCTTGGGTTATCGTCTAAAAACTCATTTATGTAATTGGTTTTCAGATTGTAATCCATACTGTAACTCATCACAGTTATAAATCAAAAGTTTGGTTATTATTGGTGATGGAAGGCTTGTGAAATTAATTCATTCTTGTTAAGGGAGCCAGTTTCTTTCCATATGCCACAATTAGGCTTCAAAAGGTTCTAATAACTAGAAATTCAGGGTAATAGGATTATTAATGGGACCACTCCATTACAATACCATGAGCAACAGGCATATGAAAAATATCAAATTAATTTTTTTCAAAACAGATCATGTGAATCAAAAAATGTACTTTTCGTCTTTATTGAGTCATCTTCGTACTCTTCGATTATTGAAACAATTGACTGTGTAAGAAAAAGTTTCATTTGAACGTACTATATGATGTAGGCCATCAAATAAAAAATTTTACCTCGTATAGCAGTAGACCATGCAACGAACTATCCCTTTTATGGAGAATAGTGAAAGTATGGCGTAGAAATTCTACATGAGCTCTCATCAGAGGACTAACACCTAATTTATTAATATTAATTTAATGTGTAGAAGGGTGACTTTTATGCGTGGTTTTTGTCGTCAAAGTCAGCAAAATAACTTTTTTTTTTTCAAATTATTAAATCATAAGTAGTAGATAAAATGTAGCTTAATTTTGCTCATATTTTATATTTATGATTATATATAATTGAAATAACATATTTGTCTTCTTCATTATGCTTTCTCCCTGTTATCTTGGAAAATTATAACAATGTGCATTAAATTTCTCTACTAAAACTGCTGACATGATATTAATATATAGTAAACATAGTTCATAGTCATAGCGGTAAATTGATTATTTCCCTCCCTATTCCCCACTTATCGAAATATTTCCCTTCTTCTACATCCTGTAACCTCCTACTACCAAACTTTATCACACGGTTTTTGAGTTATTTAAACTCTGAATTTTCCTTGATAACATCCCATCTTACTCACCCATGTCCAAAAATAACCATTGAACATTTTTATCTTTGATTCAATAATAATTAAATTAATCTATAATAATAATAATATCAAATAGTTATCATTTCCCCTTCACAAAATTGAAACGTTCATAGCAAATAGCTCGATCACGACAGGCCCAATAATTAAATGTATCCTTCAAACTCAAACATGATAGATACGCCCACCGTTGGTAAAAGAGTGAAGTGAGACATGCCTTGAGGAAACAGAAAATTGCATACCGCATTAAATAAAGTCACCAAATCCAACGAGAAATCACTAAGCCTGAAAGAATGTAAAAACGCACCAGCAAATGCACGCAGACCAAAAGGATTTTGCGCTCCACATTGCGTAAATTTGAGCAAAATATACTGTACGAAAATCCAAAGGCATTTTGGTCATACGCAAGGGAGTTACAGGATAACCGCCAAACCGTTGAGTCATTACAGGACGAAAATGAGGAATTAGTTGTAGGCAGTGTTACCATAGCTAATGTTTTGAACAGTTATTTTTAATACGTTTGCCACAACAGTGACTCAAAACCAATAGGGATTTTCACTGACATTAATGAACCAATGAGTGACGCCATCATAAATAAAAACGGGCTTGTGAAACAACTACAGAGTATTCAAACTAACAATTATCTAGTACCGGAAGGCATCCCATCGCGAGTACTTAAAATCCTATCTGGAAAATGTGTTTAATATGTCTTTATCGGAAGTTAGTTAACGTGCCACAAGATTGGAAAGTGACGCACGTCACTCCCATCAACCAGAACGACAGAGAATCAAGAGAAAAATTAGAAGCTATCTTCTTAGATTTCAAAACAGCATTTGATCAAGTGCCACACAATAAACTAGTATAAAAAAACTACGATTATGTGGAATTAATAAAAGAGTATTAAATTGGGTTCGCAATTTTCTCATTGAGTGGAAATAGAAAGTCATAACTGATGGGGTTATCTCCGATTTTGTAGATGTAGCCTCCGGCGTCCTGCAAGGTAGTGTAATTGGGCCCCTACTTTTGCTTATTTATATCAATAACATTAATAGTAGAATTTCTAGCAATTTCAATCCATCCGCCGACGACACGGTCATCTACTGGGACATAAGTAATAAACCTTACCATTAAGCTCCTTCTAGATCTCAAAAGTAGGTATTAATTCCTGGTGTGAGGAATGGGGTCTAAAAATAAATTTGAAAAAATTTACAGTGATGAGCTTTTGAGAAAATAAATCAATACACCCTTACACCTATAGAGTCATAGGGGGGATAAAAGAAAACGGACCAAGTTAAATACATAGGAACCAGTCTAACATCAGACCTAATATGGGGTAAAGACGTTAGAACCTGAGGAGCTGCATTGAAGAAACTGGGATTCTTCAAACGCGTAGTGGTAAAATATTCTAAAGAAAAGGTTAAGGAGATGTGATATTTTGCTCAAGTTAGACCTTACCTTAAGTACGGTTCGAGCATTTGGGACCCTGAAGCAGAAAGAACTAATCTCGGAAACAAACAGGATACAGAGGAATGCTGCTCGTTTCTTGAAAAATCGTTACGGGCTAACAAAGAGCGTCACAGAGTGTTATTGGATAGTCTTAAATGGGAGCCACTGGAAGCGAGAAGGTTGAATGCACCCCTTAAACTGTTAGTGTGATACAAATCATTCGAGTTAAACGCTAAAAAAGAAGGAACCATTTTACCTCCACATTACATTGGTAGGCAAGACCACGATGGGAAGTTGAGAGAGATAGGCTGCGATAGATATAAGGAATCCTTTTCCTCGCGCACAATTCACGAGTATAATAGTTGTAAATACATTAAGAAGTTAAGGAATTAGGAAAATTAACGGAATTCCTTAAGTAAAAGGATTCATAGTTAAAAATTCAATTAATTTTATTAAAGCTGGTGTGAATTAATTAATTTTATTAATTAATGGTGACCTAACACCTGTCACACGCACTCGGGGTGGCTTTCAGGGAAAGGCGTAGATGCAGTTGTGATATTTTCCAAGATACCTATAGCATAGGCATTCTCTCTTCTACTCTTGATGGACGTTTGTTTACTATCCTTAGCTATCCTGCCTGAATTGTGTAACTTTTGATCACCAAAACCGGAAATACACTCATACGAAGCCCTAATTTCTCATAAAATATTAAGAACAATTGTTTTTATTACCCCATGGGAGTAGAGAGAAAACATTTTTTTTCACTTCTCTGTCCTTTTCAGTGTCCCAAAATCTGTCTCACTAATAGTCTCCCTTCAACTCCCCCGCCCGGTTGGCGAAATTTCGATCCACGTGGTGGCGGCTATATGTGTGTCCCTCCGGGGTTGGGTTGGCTTGGGGTGTGGGGAGGGGATGGGAAGGAGAATGTGAATGAAGGGTCACTTCTCGCCCATCCACGAGTGGCGTCGTCGCTTCTTTCCCGAAGCCCATTCACCGCAGGGAGGCGAGGAGGAAACGAAGAGGGAGGGAGGTCTCAGGTGCTTCCGAGACCGCCACCCTCTCTCGTCGCCCTTTCTCTGTCGGCGCAAAAGTGTCCCCGTAATTACATCCCCTCTCCGTCCTGCAAGTACTCCCATGATACCGAACGGGCGCAGTCCTAGTTAGCGAGCGCTCTCACGCCCACTTTTACGCCCGAGTCTGATCTCTCCTGTGTCCCGCTGTCCACTCCGGGGGTGTGTTTATTCTTTAGATGTGTTTACCTGGGTAGTTATCTATCTCCGGTATAATTCGGTGCAACTTTAGCCTCCCTCCCATGTAATTTCGCTAAAGAAATGTGTAGTATTTTATTCAAAATAGTACTAAGACCATTATCGCGCTTATTATAAAATTGACTCGTCAGTTACCTGTCGGGGAGTGAGTCACATTTTCCATCAAATGGAAAATCTGACTATCAATAACTTACTTGGAGTGACAGAGGAATGACAATATATCCTTATTAAAATGATAATTCAATATGGAATATTCAATACTGTTAATTAGTCAAAGCTACCCATTTACCGACAAGGTATAGTTACTATCCGTTTTTGTAGCAAGAAACTAATTTTGTAGCAAGAAACTAGAAATTATGCGTGCAGGTGCTATAGTATTATGGGGAAGAATAGTACTAATTTTCAATTACTGTAAACTAAATGCCTTCTTTGATAAATAGCCAACTGGTGTTCGAATTTACTCCACTTAATTATGTTATTGAATACACTTTTCTGATATCTCTCTGTGTAAACCTCCAGTCATTAAATCCTACAATCGAAGCATATTGTAATTCTACAGCCAAAATTCTTACATTTTTTGAAACTTTCGATTATTACCAAATTAAAATAAGTTTAAGATAATAAAATTAAAAGATTTGAATTTTTTATGAAAAAAATATGAAACCTGCCTATTTCTTTCTTTATCAAGAATGGAGCTCAATTTTTTTCAAAACTTGGAAAATAGTTACTATTCCTAAATATTTATTATTTATTTTCTTTGATGCATAAATAGTTTTCCTAGACAGAGATGTAAACACACTCAATAAAATTCAAAATAAATTAATTATTCGAAATAATGAAAGCCTTACTTGCGTGAAAACCGTTCACAACTAATATATATATTTTGCTCTAGTAATTAATTTTTATTAAAAGCTATAAGGATTCCTTCCTTCAGTAAATTTCCAGATTTTTTCATTATTTTTTTTTCGAATTATTATTTGGTTTTGATATAATTTGTTTGATTTTGTCCTTTTGAATTGTTTACGTTTTAACTACATTTCCCTCGATTTCTTTCTGCCTGTGACCAGCGACCTCATCGTAATTAGCGAAAGACTTCGATGCACCTACGCATTTACCTTCAACTATTAGGTACAAAATGGTGAGACAATATTAGTTTAGATTAGAGACAATTTTTTAGTAATGTTTTGTGTTAAGCATGATTCACCGATAACTTCACTGAAAGTACAAATATACTTGACTCAGTAACGTTTATCTTCCGAATAATCACTTCATAGGAATATTGATAACGCTCGTTTCATCAATTCTGAAGCTGACTTCAAAGAATGTTGAAGATAGCCTCTATGCTTTGACGGAAAAAACCTTTATACGTGCCTATTGTAAAATTAAATATAATCAGTCAACATAGATCCAACAATTTCTTTTGAGGTATCAAAGGCTTTTTAACCGTAAGGAGGTTCCTGAACTTTTCCGCCAGCCCCTTAGCAAGGGATCCATTTCATTCATCTCGTTCTCCACGAGACCGGAATTCAATCACGCGCTCACTCACTCGGAAACTTTTCAAGCCTGTGAATTGGGTGGTTCCAATTGGGTTCGTCCTCCTAATCTCCCCTATGCATTCTCAATTGATGTGCGTTCCTCATTTTCTCTTTCTCTCTCTCTCTTGCACTCATACTCTGCATGGAGTCGTACAGAATTCCCTTCTAGTGAGACGAGGCGGATTCAAGGCTTTTTGTCATATAGTTATGGGATTGTGATGTGCGTAATACCTAATTGAGAAATTTGTGTGAACATTGTGACTGAATATCTATCTACATCTATGGATTACAAGCGCATAAGCATTGTTTTCAGAGGGTGATTCAACGACGAGTTTTTTATATCTTAGTAACCAATCGAGAAGTTGTCATTATGTCCTTTCAAAAAAAAACTTTTATTTAGCATATTTTATATGATATTCGTATCTGTTTATCGTTGTGAATTCTTTATTCTGTTCTTGAGTTCTTTTTTTTATTTGAAAACTAAACTCATACCTCACCATAGTTTACCTGATTATATCCCTCGCTTATTCTTTAAATAAGATCCATGCGGGAATCGAAATTTAAGCCCGGATGTCTATAATCTGATTAATAAAACAAATTTAACCTGCAAGACTGCTTATAAAGTTTATAAGTCATGTTTGTATAACATACAGTTAGGCACTTACATCCATAATATTACGATTTTGTAACGGCTACTTTTGTAACGCCTTAGCTTTTGTATAAGTTTACAAAATATAATGAAATTGTTAGACATTTTTGAGAAACTTATTTTAAAGAACTATAAGGGTAATTGGACTACATGTTTTTCTCTAACTTTTAACCTAGTGAATTTCCTTAACGGAATTGAACAATTTTTGGTCCCGCAGTCAATTATTATAGTGTGTGTTTTCCGAAATTAATATCGACGTCGTCTCAATTGTTTTAGAATACGGAGAGAAATTTATGCGGTTAATATTCATCATCTTAATATCTGTTGAGCAATGGTACAAAAATACTTAAGAGTCTTGTGGAGTGCGTATTTGAGCTTAGATCGACAGTAAATAATCTTGATCTCGTAATATTTCACGCCATCTTTAGGGAAACAATAATATAGGCGAGGAATTACTTTAAAAAAAAAGTTCATGCAAAGGCATAACTATTGTTCGGTTTATCCTTTATTAAAAATGCAATTGAATTTTAAATATCGATCCAATCCAACCCCTCACTGCCATTCCACTTTCAGGCTGCTTGCTGCTCCCGAGGGCTCTTGCCTCTCTTCCCGTTTCATCTTCCCTCCCTTACCATCCCAATCCTGGTCTCCACCCTCCTCGATCCCACACGCCAAATTATCACTTCTGAGAGGCGCACAGCGACCCCGCAGGCTGTTAACAACCTTGCTCAACCCTTTTCGTCTTTTATACCCTCAAGGGAACGGTCAGTAATCGTTCAGTTTCCTCCCCCTTCCTCCCTCCCGCCCCCGAATCATTTCCCCTCTCTCCTTTTTATTCCATCCCTCCCCCGCTTTCGCACTTATCCTCACTCTCCACCCATCTCGATCGAGAGAGCTCCCATCTTCTTCGCACCGAAGTCTGCATTTATTCGTCAACCTTCGGAGAAAGATTCGTAAAAAAAAAAGGTAGCAGTGTGGCCTCTGCAAGAGTACCCCAGTGGTCTTGGAGTTCCGGTCTCTTTATAATTTTTTTCATTGAAATCAGTGTAAATAGTTTCATTTACGTTTTCTTGGTAGGTTAATTTTTTGTTGAGTGCCTCATACGTTTTTCAATGGACTTAAAAAGGATCATAAAACACTTCCTTATGATAAAGTTTCTGAAAAATTCAAAAGTTTTCAGGGTTTTAGGAAACTAAAATTTTCGCTTCATATATTAATTTTGGTAACTCCTCTCACGGGTAATGTAAGCGCAATGAGACAAACACCTGGATTTTCTTGGTGCTCATACTCAGAATGCATGTAATGAAGAAGAATAAAATAAGGCATTCTTATTATTACTCTTCCAAAGAAAAAACGGAACCCTGTCCATGTTACAATTTATTTTATAGTTAAATGTTCTAGCTTTCTTAAATAAAAGTCACTTTTTAAATTTGAGAAGAAAAAATACAAAATTTCAAAAATTATAGCACCTAACTTAGTAGTATAAGGAAAACTATCAAACATTTGAATTGAAGAATGACCAATGTACATAAATTGAAATAATATGTTATTAAATAATTCGTGAATACTTACTTATTATTTTAAATATTAAATCTTGCAGAAGAAAGACATTAAATTTTCATACCATCATAAGAATGAGAAAGCGAATCTTTAAAGCGATTAGAATTACGAAAAAAATGCGTTGGCCTCATTTTGTGATTTACCCTTTATGTTGAAGCGTACATGTGTGGATTGTTTCAAGGAGCGTTTTGGAAGGAAAATGGTTCATAGTGCTAGCAGAAGCGTGAATCTGGGATTTGAGAAAGGTCATTTTCCTTGCACTTTTCCTTTTCATAAAATTATCAGTCGGGCATTAAGTGCTTCATGAGCAATAAGTGTTTAATGGTTTGTATGAATATACCATCGCTCTTACCGAAATTACACCGCATCGATATAAATTTTTGCTGCGGATTATTTGCACCATGGAAGACTTCAACAGGCACGTTATTATTTTGAAATTACTCTTGCTCCACACATTTATGGGAACGGAGTATGTTAAGTGGTCATTTCCTCTCTTATTTTTGGGTTTAAAATACATGTGTGTAGACTCATCACATTTTATAAGCGAACATTACCAACATGGTCTCCTGCCATCTAGAAAACTATTTTTTAAATGCAGGGTTCAAACCACTTTGAAACGTTCAACATATATTTTAATATATGCTACTGAAAGTTTTACAATTATGCTACGCGCGGTCTTCTTGCACCCACCTTTGTCGAGATTAACTTGGAGAAACAGCGCTATTCCCTTGAATAGTGCATAGGGTCATCCACCCATGGGGAAAAAGGACAGATTCACATACACGACGTATACGTAGCTTGGCACAACAATTGGGCTCCATACTGTTTACAAGTATTCTAACACATTTACTTTGTGTTACATTGTTTTATTGGCGAAATAATTCTGAGAGGGACCTATTTGTGTTACACGCAATATAGGTACCATGATTCTTCTATTCATATCTCCATTATTATGTGTATTTTTTTGTCAAAATATATCCATGAAGATCATATGGTTCTTTTTCTAACCTACATATTTTATTTGATGGAATCATCTATACTTTAGAAGTTAATAACAAAAAGAAACTACACTATTATGTTAAACGTTGAAAAACAAATTTTGTAAGCTCACGCGAACATTATTGAAGGAGATAAACCCTGAAAATGTTAATATAACCGTTTAAATCTATATATTAAAATTTAAAGTGCATTAATATTACAAAATAAATATATTTGTTTGCATTGAAAAATATTATATTCATATAGAGTATGTGTACTAAATTCTCAAAGACAGTAAAATACCGTAGCATGATCACGGTATTAATACAATCTTATGTTACATTTCTCCGACGAACCCCAATCATTAAAGCTGCGCAGCGAGAATCTTCCATCCTACTTCTCAGTAAATTACCTCTCTTGACGCAACGGAACGTGAATTTTTCCACGACATTCGCTATTTAACGTTCACGAAGGCAGAAAGGAAGCCTGTTACTGTGCTGTCAAATGGATTCGTGTCCTTTCACCTGCAGCCATTTTGGCTTTTGATTTAAACTGTGCCCATTGCTGGAGCAGTAACCGCAAACTCAGTTCCCAAGTGGTTTATTCTTTCACTTCAACGTGAAAATTTGCTGCTCCGAACTTAAATAAATGATTTCCGTTCCTTTGGGGCCTGCTTTGATTATGCAGCGTAGTACCCCATAAGTAACCGGCTATTTCCAGCCATCAAAGACTAGCTTTCCTTGCTATTCATCACTTTCTCTCAGTCATTGAATGTTAATAGCTCCATTATTTACCATCCTACATTTTCGCTTCCTTCGTACCTAGTGATTTCCTTCTCCTAGGAACCGTATGCTTTTGCTTCCTTTAACCTAATGGGGTAAATGCCCTTTTGCTACATTTACCCTAATGTAAGGATCGGCGTCTTTAACTCTCTTTCAACTTTTAACTTCTCATACTAAGGACTAATTCTTGTGATTAAATTCGGGTTTTTGAGAATCGTACTATTTTTAGTGTTCAATTGGGCGCATTGTAAATTCTCTATTTATAATTACTATAATATCTTATCTCTCAGCTATTATTAAAAGGTAACTCTCTCCTGCGGGGTAACCCAACAAGAAAAACCTATTTAATAATCCCAAGAAATGTTGTGGCCAGTCCCGATGGTTATGATTTTACCTTAAAAAAATCAGAAGTTCTATTTGTTTCTGGGATGTTCTAAGTAAAATTTTTAATATTATTGCATAAAATTTCCAAGTAATCCTTAATATATTTACAGCAGCTTGAAATATTTTCTAATAGATGATTATCATTCGTACAATTCACTGTATACGATGAACTCGGTGAATGTAATTAACAGTCAATAGAGTCTACATTCAAAAATCTCAACGGAAATTTCAATAATGAGCCAAAAATACGAGGGACGGATTTTTGGTGTAACTGGACAATGTATCTCGTCCCGTTATGTAGATATTCAGGTTATAATCTCTTAAAGGTGAAATTATTTTTACGGAAAGTTTCCAAAACAGTGTATAAATTATTGTTACATTCATAATCGTAATTATAATTCAGCTGATATATTTCCCTCTCTTACTAAAGTATTGAGCATCTTGGAACGTTACACTTCTCATGAATGACTAAATGATGTATACGTTTATTTAAACGTCGCTATGTATCTGACGAATAGGTTGGTTCGATTCCAATGGCCGAGGAGTGCGGTCAGAAATGCTCTACGCCATGCCCACCCCACGCCCGCGCTCCTCTTGTCCTTCCAGCGTCTCTCGGACCCCTTCACTCCCAGAGAAAATCAGTCGCCTGCTCCCACTCCCCTCGTCGTCCTCTCCCTAGCTTCGCCCCACCATTCCGTTCATCGCCATTAACATTGATGAGGGGATTATTTCCTCAACAAACCATCTCCAATTTAAACCTTCTGCTCTTCTCCTCCCTCCAATTCTAATACGACATTCCATTGGACAGTTTCCCTCTTCTGAGCATCCTGAAAACCCTTTATTTCTTGCACTCTCCCACTCCCTTTCTTCCTTAGTTGGTATTATTTTTCTCCTCCTTTCTTCGGGTTCTATTACTATTTCCCATTTGGAATGAGCGTCTAATTATAAGTATAGTTTACAAGAGAGGAATGGCGGAAAGGAAATAATAATGCTCCCTGATCCACTTAAAATGGAGCACATTTGAGAGTTTGACCTGCCATATAACGGACTGTGCTGTGCATTTCGATACGCATGGAGTCTTCTGCGCACGACATCCAATTAGGGACTGCTACTTCAGCGAAATATCCCATCAATAGGAAGCATAACCGGACCCATTCCACTCGAAGCTACTTCACTTGTAAATGTATCCTACCCGCTGCTTGGTTCGAACTATGTATTTGCGAAACGTCCGATTGGTAATTAGAATTTATGACCCTTGATCCCTGACCCTTGATGAATGATACACATAATATGAATTATCTAATAATTAATGATTATAAATAAGTCAAAAGACGAATTGCGATTCAGAAAGCAGTTCAAAACTCTCCTCTTCAAGAAGTAGGTGGGTATTGAGAAACACGTTCTGTCCAAATATGTGTTGTACAGAAATTACCCCATAGAGTATAGTTAAACTAATGGGGCATTTTGGAGCCAAATTTAGCCTGGCATATGTACCTACGGCCTATAATAATATTGATAATGTTCAACCATTGCTTTTAAAGTATCCCCAGAAAATAATAGACAGGAGGCATCACCGACTTAGATTCTTCACAAGCGAATATTTTTCGTGAAATATCAAAACGCAGTATTTAACGTCTGAGCCGCCATTTCACATTCAGTTAAGGTGGTGGTTACACTATTACAACTGAATAATGGTTTATAGACGCAGAAGCCAACAATATAACTATCAGATGGGCTTTACTTTGGCATTCCTTCGCGGTGGAATCTTCTGATGGCGACGTTTTTACTTTTTTTGCTATCAACTTCAGGCCTAGATGAAATATGAGTACTGAAGACGTCTTCAGCAGGATAGGAGAAACGTTGTAAAGAGGTAATGCTGACGTGAAGGAATACCGAAAACAAGCCTTCCAGACTGAAAAACCGCCATAAATTTGGCACAAAATTAGGTCAACTATTAAAGTGTTCCGGGATACCCGCAGTGTATTTGTTTAAAGATTGAGGTATGAAATCAATGCAATTTTTCTGATTCTAGGGTTAGAAATTAAAATTGCATTCGCCTCATTTTGGTCTGCATTTTAAAATCGATATACGAAAGTTTTAAATGTCACTGTAATCTCGATCTTTAGCGTATGATAATCAAAGACCTTAATTAACTAAATTATTTTTTTCTAACTTTTTTCTGCCTTCTCATTATTCCTAATTTCACATTCTCCTCTCTTTCAGTCTCTTTGGTCTTTGTTAGTTCCACCCCTTAGGCCTCACTCACTACCCCCGTATCAACCTCTCCCAGCCCCTCCACTCTCACTTTCCACCCCTCCGAAACCCTTCCATTAACTCCTTCCCCTAAATGCCTTCCTCCTCAAATACGCAACGCCACCCGCCACCTCCCCTCTGCTTCCACCCGCTCCCCCCCACCGACTATCAAATCCCTTCCCCTCTTCAGCCAGTTAACACGACGACCGGCCCCATCCTCCAGCCTCCTTCCCCTTCGTTTAAAACCCAAACCCCTCCAGTCTCCTCCCCACCTCTTCGCCCGACCCCCTGGTTTCCTCTGCCCACTTCCCTCTTCAGTCTCTTGACACTTGTCCCTCCAGGCATTAAAAAACTCTCGGAGCAGCCATTAGCTTTCCTTTCCCAACCCCTCTCGGCCCCTTCTCCTCCATCTTCCTCCCCGAACCCCTTCCATCCGCGCCCGCCCGTTGTGGGTGGCGGGCGTGGGGGTCCACTGGAGATCAGCGGCGTCGGGGCTGACGAACGGTCGCGGGGTGAGGCGGGAAAAGGGGAGGGGTGATGGAGGATGGGTAGGAAGATACCAGGACGGGGAGGGAAAGGGTGGCATCGCGTAGCAGGCCATGGGGATGGAGGGAGTGAAGGGACTGGGGTGGAGAGCGGAGGCGAAGAAGTCTCAGGTCGTGCTTCGGGGAGATAGAGAGAGGGTGGAGACCCTGAGAGCTGAATCATCGCGTAAAGAATAGGAACGGGAAAGGAGTGAAGGAAAATGGGTTTCCAAGTGGGGTGGGTTCCATGATTCACGTTTTTCAAGGTCCAATTACATTGTTCATTTATAAAATCCGTCTTTTCTGAATCTACAGGTGAGAAATTCCGTTATATTTCTGAATATGAAAAATTAGCTAGCTTCATTACCTCCTTCAAACTGGTGAAAACGAAAGAAAAAGGAATTTTTGGAGTGCACGGCAGTGTAGTTTAATAAATGGCATTCATTGCTTATCTATTAGAGTATTTTAATGAGCATTATCATGCAACAGCATATTTTTATCCTACCAGAGCTAGAAAACAATACGTTTTCAGCTTACATGTAAGACCATCGAACGAGGATGAAAGCAAATTTCTAGAAAGTAGAAAATTTAGCATAAAGCATATTCGAATAATTTATATTCATTATGGACGAGAAAAATTTGTAAGCTTTTATGTTAATATAATTTTAAAATAATACTAATGTGTTTTGTGCTTTTCACTTCTGAATATTATTATCAGATTATCATATGAAATACGCTCTTTTAAGTATTGAACTAGTCATAATAGGTAATAAAAAACTGAATATCAGGGCTCAATATTTCCTTAAAATTAAAACGAAACCAGAGATGTAATCCTCTTTATGTCACCTTAAACTTATGCATCGGGTATCATGTAAAAACAAAGAATATTATGGGCTGGAGTATTCTTCGACGTGTGAAGACGGGTAGGTTACTTATTTCCAATTCCTTATCCATTCTGTTCACTTTAAATCACTATTGATAAAGCAAGTGATTTATTGTTTTAACTGAACCACATGTTAACTTCCGTTGAAAATGTAATAGTTACCCTAAACAACGATTAGATCACGGAGAAAATGCTTGTCCTTATTGTTGATAATTTACCCAAAAATCAAACATTTTTGCTGTCTCCCCTAAAAATGTCTTCCTTCTTTTCGTCTTTATAACAGAATTATCTACGCAAAGCCCTTTTTTATTTATACCTAATTTCTTAAAATATATACTCAAAAAAGAATTGCGCACAGGCTGAGTTTATGCCCCGTTCACATTACTAAAGTTAAATAATGGTTAAAATGGCGGTTATAACTAACTTGCGTTCACATGTGACTCTGG
>LYUA01003002.1:134994-145081 GCA_002093875.1 Calopteryx splendens
GGGAGTCAATGCCATGATGCCAGAGGAGGAAGATGTCGTCAATATACCTGCTTGCAGTTAGAGTGAGGTCTTATTGAGAATTGAGACAGGATGTACAAGATGAACATGCTTATCACACAAGCATCTGACAAGATTCGTGATAGAAAATAGAGAGTACAAATGGGACAAACTTGGGGTCGTTCGTCAAAGACTGTTACCGGCAATCAGACGCCAGTTGATGATCACCATCAATTTTCCGCAATAACTGAGGGCGATGCACTAGAATAAATTACTGAAATCAACGAGAAATTGCTCTCTTGGGAAATTCGCTATGCCAGTTAAAAACTAGTACGTGGCTTCTTTTGCGTCCAACGATTTGCTTGCCTCCGTGGTATAATCGGTCATGGACTTTACTTCTTTACAACAGAAAAAATTCTGTAGGTTTGAAGACTAGCTAATTAGAAAGGAATAATTGAACTAAATGAAGGCCTGTGGTTAGGGTCACGACGTGCCAACGGATGCGCTTGGAGAGCAAAAACAAATGTGCATCCTTTTCAAAAGTTAATTATGTTAATTCAGAATATTATTGAGTATTATCATTTCAATAGATACTATACATAAACAAAAATTAGTAATTCATGAAAATTCAAAATATACAAAAATATATTTGCAAAATTATTCGTCATTCGTCTTGTTACTTTATAAATATCAATTAACGAGCGGTTTAATAAGCATAGTTCCTGGTCAATTTGTTTTTAGTTTGAGGGAATATTCATGGGAACTTATACACACTTTGAGGTCAGTGTGATTAAAAATGATAACTCTCGTAAAAAGAGAAGCGTGCGAATTGGAGAGCACATTTGTTTGTTGGACTGCCAAACCGTGAAATATGGTAAAGCTCCGGATCAAGTAAAAAGTGTAGGTTCGAGAGGCGAGAGACGTTCAGCGAGGGGCAGCACCAATAGATATACAGAATAATTGAAGACGTTCAATACAGAGCAAAGCCGCTTTCCTGAATCGTTTCACAGACAGCAGACGGACCTCACTTGAGGACTCAATGCGGAAGTCACTTGTAGATAGACGGGAAAAGGAAAGAGGCGCTCGGCGAAACATAGGAGGAGCAAGGTAAGAGGCGGAGGGTGAACGGGAAAAAGCTTTGAAGGCGATGGTAGAAAATTAGGCGATGGAGAGATAGGGTCAGGTGGAGGGAAGGTGGAAAAAAAGGTGAGAAGAAGGATGGGAGGGAGTTGGAAGAGAGCAGTCCTCACCATTTGCCATCGACATATCTGCTCGTCTCCCCCAAACCCTCACCATCCCCACACCCCTCCCTACCCCTCTCCCCTGGTGACGAGGCTATTTTCGGTAACGAGGCAATTTCTTTTTCGCGGGCGGACCTCTTCCCTTCCTTTCCCTCCCCACTAGTAATCTGGTGGCGCCAATCTCGCCGAGGGCCCCGCTCCCCTGGGGTTAGGGGAGAGAGGAAGAGAGGGAGAGACCCTAATGAAGGGAATTTACCGTAATAACCCGCACGGCCTGAGATGAGATGGGACGGGGGTGGGATTTTTGGTGGGTCGTTCAGGAGCGTGGGGATGAGAGGAAGGGACTGGGTTTTATGTGTGCGTTCGCGCGTGAGTCTGTGTGCGTTCGCGCGTTGAGTCTGTGTGTGTTTTCCCTTCCTCCTCGTGGTGGATTGTCCTCGGGTGGGCAAAGACCAATCGTCAAGGGTGGTCGAGTAGAAAAACATATTTTTGGGATGTTCCAATTATCCCCTCACGTATAAATTTAAGGCATAGCAAAGGCCAAGCCACAGGCATGAATCACTCTACGTCCGGTTAATCTTCATTATTTTTCTGTAGCACCACATTTCCATTTCTTCCAATCTCCTGTTATCCGTTGCTTCTACGCCTTCCGCAGAGGAGTTATTCCATATGCTTCATTCCTTTTATTTCCAACGTGGTACATATAAAGTGTGCCGATTATAACTTTGTTTAACTTTTTTTTATAGCTCTTTGCCATTATCGGTACCTTGAAGTTGAATGATGCTGGAGTACCAACGAAGTATGATCAGAGCCACAAAATCCGAGCGAGTGGCGTTCCTGGTAAAATTTGGTGCAGTGTCATAATGACACGTGCTACCATGGGAGTGATGAATGCCAGGCACGATTCCTTTGATATTACCCGTGTTAGTAATTACGTCACATCTTTGTAACATGAAATTTCTTAGGGTAATAACTTCTTCTTCCAAATGTGCTTTCTCGTCTAAAGAGAAAGACAACAACTCCATTGCATTTGGTGCAGGGGAGATCAGTTTGTACTCAATCAGTGAATAGTACCTAAGCTTAAAATTTCCAACGGAATTAAAAGTGGAATTTTAAAATGTGGTTTGTTAAATTTGATTTTTAACAAACTGAGTTAGAATGTTATAACTCTTCAAATTTAATAATTTTTTTCCTAAATTGAAAAATAAATATTGCAACCATCATATTTTAAAATATTGGTTAAAGAATTATTGTAGCTAACTACAATAGAGTCAATATAAATCCAGGCCCGTATTAACGTTACATTATTTAGCATTAGGATAAAGTATCTGGATAAAATATCAATCTTACCAGACAACAATTATTTTGATTCTTACTAAAGTTACTCCTTATGCTCATTTCGAGTATATTTCTCCATCTTAGAGAGGCTGTCATGTATAGACTACATTAATTTACTGTCATGTTCTAACTGAAGTCAACGGCTTATCTACCACGAATCTTTCTTGATGTCCGGCTTAACCATACCCATTAATTTAATATTTACGTCGTTTATAGCCTTAGTAGTCGTTCTCTTCTCTTACAAATATTAACATTCTTTGAGTTTTTTGCGTGTCACTGAATGAGAAATCATAATGCATAAGCAAAATTTTCAATATGATACCCCTGCGAAGTGAGTAGAGAAATACTAAATATATTTGTGATCACGCATGAGCAAGAGAAAAACTCAATTCATACTACTCATTGCATTTAACCATTATTATAAGTTATGAAATTGTGCTCGGTAATTCGTATGGATGCCAAGGTTTAGATAGTTTTATTGTTTACTCATGATGGATATGACATTTGTGATGGAATTCAAAGGATTCGATGGTGGAACAATGCCCGTGAGCTGAAAACTATTCTTTCCGCCAGCCTTTATGGCAAATCAAGCGTCAACTACCAATTCTGCCAAATAACCACCGTTATTTTGGAATTCATTCCTATTGGTTTATTTCAAGTTTTTGACGCTTATTTTAACTCTTCTTTTAACTTCATAAATTAATACTAGAAAAGAATACATCCAGCGTCAACGGTACATGTGTGGAAAGAGATGGAAAAGTAGTAGATTGACATGTGCCTCTTAAAAATATTTTTTTCATTTTTATTTATATTACCTTTCCAATTATCATGTATATTATTACTGTAGTATGCTGATTATTTATCAACCTTAGAAACACAGCTATAAGGGTTATTCAATTACTGACAATTTAAATAATATTGGTGGAAATATTTTGGCTATGTTACCGGTCACTAGTAAAAACTACTATAACGCATTTAATTGAAGTTATTTTTAATTTGTTCTCAATTTAATATTTTAAATTTGTTTTGATAATTTTAACAATAAATTTTCCTTAAAAAAATGTTACATGTTTCACCAGCAGACAAATAAGATGAGGGTTTTAGGGATTTGAGGGTATTATAGTGGAAAAAAATATTTTGGCACTATCTGTAATCGGCTTGCACAGTTAATAATAAATGTAAAATATTTTGCGCAGTTAAATGAATTGCCTTAAACTAAGTGATATATGATCAGTTAAGAGGTATGCCCAAATCTACACACTAAAATGTCATCCCATACAAATAAAAATGTAGATATTTGACATAAATAATATAAAAGGTGGTCACCCATAAGGCGGAGAGTATTGCTATGTGCGATTGGAAGAAGTAGAATTGTAGCAGAAGGGGATATGAGAAGGAAGGTAGGGAAAAGAACATGGGGAAGGAGCAAGGGGAGGTGAAATAGAGACGAGCAAAAGGGGAACCAAAGAAGAAGAGGAGCAAAGGGGAACCAAAGAAGAAGGAGCACTTAGGGTTGGAATGGACTGGGAATTTTGATGGATGAAAGACGAGGCTTTAACAGGGCTGACGGAATGTGACTAGAAGTAGCCTCCTTGCACAGGGATGCCGAGTAGAACGGAAAATTTCGATTTCTTGAGAAGGAACGTTGCAAGGAATTCCCAATCCAAATACTTGTGACGAGAGGTAGATTAAAGGTCCAAAAAGGAAGAAGTCCACGTCACCTTGCAAACAATCCTTAAAAAGGAAAATGACATAAGTATGACTTCGTTCCCTGATGCCTATGTGTTAAATGAAAGAGGCCAATTTTCACCTTCTTCTTGTCCTACAAATTTTGAATTTTTTTTAACTGAGAGGTATTGCCATATAGCTGGATTATTATTCTTTATGAGAGCCATTTCCTTCGTTGAATCGGATGTTTGTTTTAAAGGCGCATAAATTTAAATAGTGTATTGAACCATTTTAATTATTATTGTGACGGAAGAACACAATTATTTAGGCACTTTATTGGCTTGTGACTTTATTTTATGCCCATATGGATTACTTTTTTAAAATAAACTAGAAGAGCTGGTATATTTTCTGACGATGTAAAAAATGTTATTGCTTACTCCATCGAACTGCGGTAGGAGATTTCACGAAAATAAGATGAGAGAGGGAAACTATTTAACGGATAAGATTTATTAAAATGACAATTTTGTAAACGATAAGAAATCAGAATATATTCCTAAGATAACTCTCATAGAAAAATATTTTATGCTAAATAACCTTGTTATTATTTTCAATTTTATTTTCTTTAATGGCAACCATTATAAGGTGCTCGTCCTGCATACGTAAATTAAACCACGTGCTATTTTATAGTTCAATAATTTGCGCTTGTAAAGCTGTCAAATGTCCGTCAATGGCTTAAATTTTATCACCTCTCCCGTTTTCTTCAAATATTCGAGTGCTAATGCATAATTATGAGAGTGCATTTCTAGTGAGGAGATACCCCGTACCGCATGCATTGGTGGTGACTTGCGAGGCACGAAGCATGCTCAAAATGTGTGCACTCCTTTTTATTCAAAAACGCATCACATGGTACATTTTCTTTAATTTATTTTTATTTTTTAATCTATCTTTCGACCTAATTTCCACCATTAATGATGCACTTGTCACATATGGATACCAGTTTTGTTTATTCTCCCTCCAACGAACGGCGCCGCTAATTATGATAAAAACTCCTTGAAATTTCCGGAAATTCATTGCATAGTAAAACTTTCGTGAATCGCCGATTGTCAATTTTCCATTCACTTTTCCTGACCGAATCTTTCGTTGAACAATCTTACCCATTTCACAGTCATTCCATTACTCACTGCTCTGTCACCGTAAATCACAACGACCTGCCGATGAATTTCAGCGGATTTGAGATTTATTCCTTTCAAAAATCGGATAAAAGACCGTATTTTGTACTCAGCGAGAACTTCTATTGACTTAAAAATAGAAAACGATCAAAAGAGATACGAAAAGTGTCTGAAAAACGGCGAAAATGATTCTTAAAATGCAAATGTTTTTGGTCTATACCTTTTGAACGTGCCTTGTACCATTCTGTTGTAGTTTTACCAAGATTAGAAAGATACTCAATAAACCAAAAGAAAATCCTAGCCCCTTTCGTAGAAGGTATGGTATTTTCGCTCAGCACAGCGCGAGGTCTAATCATTCATAACACTGTCTACCTTATTGGCATTTGCATTATTAATATTTTGGTCTATGACCACAAGACCTAAGCAATTTCAGGTCTGGTGTACCTACTCTACTACCTTCATCACCACTTCACATTTATTTTTAATTCACGTAATAACCAAGAGATCTTTGTGCATTAGCAAAACCTTTTATTTTATAGTGAATAGTAGAGTTGAGGTCGAGAATTGCAGGAAACGAAAAATATTTTCAGTGGAGACACGTTAATAAAACATAACTCATATTATCGCTTTACATATATATTTCGTATGAAAGAAAAACTAGAAAGATTACTTGTGAGTATACTCCAGTGTAATTTCACGCAAGTAGCTAGTAATTCATTCCTGATTTTTGCCAACCCTGCACGCATAGATTAAATTGTTAGAGGTATTGCAATTAACACTGTAAAATATAATATAATAAGTATACCAGCAGATTAGTCTAATGCAATATATATCAAATTTCCAAATTTTGTATAATTTGATGTAAGAATTGCATGTTAACAACTGCAAATCATAAAAATTATGGAGTGAAAAATGACGAAAAAAGATATTTCATTTAAAATATTAGGTAATCATATACGAAAAATTCACAATGTAAAAATCATTCGCCTGAACCGGGACTTTAAACTTTCGATAACCACCACGAGGGGTCGAAGAATCCGGGTGCGAGTCCCGGTTCAGGCGAATGAATTTTTAATTTGTGAATTATTCGCATGTATTTAAAAACAGTCGTTTACTCCGATGAAGTCAATATCGATGCATTTCCCCCATTTTCTTTGACAGTAATTCGTTGAGTAATTCAGAAAACGCAATGAAATTAATTTTTATCTCTCCCACATAAAAAAACAAGATGCAACTTGATGAATGAATGGAGGGCGACATTGCAATTCAACTTAAATCAATTTGAGCATTTTTTAAAAATATCTACTTATTCAATTTACGTTCTTCGCATTTAATGTGTCAAACAGGATATATCCTTAATGTGCTGGGATGAGCAACTTTCCAAATGCAAACATTATGACACTCCCTTTTGGTGATTTTTTCTCTAACTCTCGTAACTATGCGCTTCCTATACTACCCCTTCCTTCCCCCAATTCCCTTTCCCCCGGTGGTGAAATATATATGCACGGGCGATCAGGTATTTCTACTCTGAAAATGACATCTACCTTTCTGTTGAAACCATCGCTTGTGTTTTTAAATAAATGTGGTATGGAACACTGCCAAGTCACGCTTCATATTAACATGCAGTTTTTCCACAAACTAAAGCTTGAAACAATTTAACTTACGATTTACTTTTCATATGCGATCAATTTTTATGATTCGTGAAAACAAATGGATGTGCTAAACAAGAAAAAACTCATTAAGTGCATGACTTTAAACTTTTTTTTCCTAAAATTTGCCGTTTTTTTTGTCAATTTTTCGCTAATTTCAAGATCCGTGGCCTCCAAAGTGGCTTTACTCTATTACTGGGGATACTTTGGGGTTCAGGTTAACATCCGTAACATGTGAAGGGCAGCTCTAACTTAATCGTTTGCGTGCCTCGATCTCGTTTGGAGACATTTGATGGGAATTTAATTTGGATGAGTGGCGATTAAGGGCGTCGTTTTTACCCCTCGCAAACGCCCGACGGTTTGCGTGCGTCACTCGGGAACGTACCCAATAAACGACTCAAATGAACGCCGTCACCGTTTACAGATGAAGGACAGTTTTCTCGGAATTTCATTTTGACGGCGAAGTGGAGAGGGGGACACAAACCACCCCTCTTCTGCCCCTTAATTGATTGGCCTCGAACGCTGGAGGGAGAGAGTTTATCGGGCGGGTTTTCTATGTCGACCAACCTTCATCATTTCATCATATTAATTAGCTGATTTTTCTTTAAAATTTTGAAACCCTGTTTCCAAGGTGCCCTTAGGAAAAAAACGCTGCTAATCCGATTCTAATCTTTGTAAATCACTCCAACATCTCCGAAAGCCGGAGAGTGTTATTTTCCTCTCCATCTTCCTTAATAAAATGCCCACAATAAAGGATTCAAAACTGTCACGCTACGATGAATCTCACCTGATAGGTATAAGAAAGACGGTCAAATGCTACTTCCATATTATGCACCAACTTTCAACATTTTATCCTATGAATATTTATGCTCGTGATATTTTTTTCTGAAATTAGTTGTCTTAAAAGTTTGGTAAAATGATAATTTAGGTATTATATTTTAAGACAATATGCTCACTTTTCACACCCATTCGCTGATATTTCAAATGAAATGTATGCTTGAATCCCCGCATGATGGAGAACAATACGAGATTGCGGGATATTCAACCCTATTTTTATTTGACCTATATGACAAGGGATAGTGACAAATTCATGTTGAAATGTAATTCATGTGTTAAGCCAAGGATCTTTGAACAACTTCCTTCTGTGTGTGCCCGGTGGTGGAAGAAATTAATGCAAAATACATCGTCAACTTAATTTGTCGGCCTTCGCTCGAAATAAATTTAAATCTCGCTCGAAATGAAACTGCGAGTCCTCTGATCGAATGACAACACTGACTGGCTGACATTGAGTCTTAAATAACCGCGAGTATTCCACCTCCAAAATCGAGAGTATTTAAACTTTGAACGAATTAAATCCAGTTTAGGAAATAATAAAGTAATGAAAATAAAATTATTTATCAGCTACAAGTATAATTCTTTTTCGAAAATTATTTTCACGATTGTTACTGATCGATTTCTTCGACCGTTTATTTTCTCCGTATTCCAGTGGAAAATTTGAACTTTCATTAATGTTACATGTGTGAACAATCTCTAACATAAATAATTATTTCCTCAAGGAAATAGTGTCAGGAAATATAATTATTATAGTTTCAATTTTGTGTGTTTTAATTATGAAGTTTGTATGCTCTCAGTAATGAAGTTTGAAGATTTGATTTCATCAATGTGAGGGGACACTGTGAGGTGCTTTTCTGGTGTCATTCGGTTGAAGGTCTTGCAGTTCCGATTAATTCACGCCAATTCCGCCATATTACGACGACGATGAATTTTGTATTCATGTCTTCAGCCACTGTACATCACTAAACCAAAACTTCTTTTTTCTGGGTTTTTCAACAAAAATATTTCTATCCAACAATTTAAAAACCGCATGGCACCTAGTATTTTAATATTCATCTTTCCGAACTACACACTGTCACTACCGCATACAACCAGTACCATCAAGTCAACAAGGCATAATATCGAATTAACGACGTAACACTAATAAATCAGTTAATCATTAAATTGTAAAACTAGAGTTTTTAAATGGATTTCAAATTGAATGATTCATTATCGTTGTCAATGTACAATATATTTGTCATTCGTCTATACTCCTCATTATTTTGTGTATAATTAAGCCATTGCCGTTCCTAATGTTCCTTGCACCTTAATGATTTTACAGTAAATCACACAAAAAATATGTAAGGGCAACCTATGAGCAGTATTAAGTTTTCTAGCAAAAATAATAAATGCAGAATTCGATGAACTTTCATGCATGCCACCATTAAGTCATAAAACAGGCAGTGAAAAAGCTAACGCGTGCCTAAATATATAGGGTTGTATTCTAATTTTTTAATACTCCAGTGGCTATGCATAAAACTGACATACATCGCATACATGCTCATTTATCGCCGTTTCCCTTCCCATCGACCTTCCAAAATATTTTTACCAGATGTGTCTGCAAAATACAGTCTCAGTTCGTAGAACACCAGCAAGAAAAAAAATAAAAGCGCAAATTAAAGTTATTATTGCAAAATTATTTTTATTGAAATCTATATGCAAACACCTTTGCCTTTCAAGCACCTTCCATTGTAATACAGTAAACATGTATGCAGAATGCGACCTTACCGACTAGTTAAACAAGAAAGATAACAAGATAGACTGTGTTAACGATGTTTCTCAACATCATCCAAAAATGTCCTGGATTAAATACAGGCTGTACAATTAAGGCCTACGGTAAAAAAGCCTACATTTAAGGAAAATATGGTATTTAATAACCATAATTGAGACCCTGACATCTATTCGTTAAAATTGAATTAATTAATAAATAAAGTTTTTACATGTTCATCTAACCTTGCAAGCCTACATTTCAACAAACGCTGTACGGCAGGGAATTACAACACTGTTACTAGAGAGTAGATGTGGAAGTGGAATCACAACGGGACGACCCTGTCTAGATAATATATTTACATTAAAACAACTAACAGAAAAAATAAAAACAAGAAACGGAGAAACACATCTGATATTTATAGATCTAGAAAAGGCCTATGAT
>LYUA01003002.1:149064-160792 GCA_002093875.1 Calopteryx splendens
AACAAGATATACAAGCCGGAATGGCTAGTGGCATATCACCCCCTCCCCCCCGCCACACGCCCTAGCGGCGGCTACTGCGGGGTATCATGTAGATTTAGACAAGAATGTGTAATATACTTCGTTGGCATATTTCCGATTTTATTGGTTGATTTTCTAATAATATCCCATTCCAATAACCAAGATCTATCTGATAAGGTTTCACCAAAGCATATAGTGGTGTAGCTACATCATAAATTAATAGTAACCAATTTTTTAATTGTGTAATGATGTTGAGAATAATTTCAATGTAACTTAAGTTTTAAATGATAACCTCAGTGCTGGCCTTGAACTCGTATTGTATGTTTTTTTTGGACTGTATCCTCCAAGCAATCATTGTGAGCATTGTAATTTCCATTCAGTATTTTCTAATTGTTATACCTATCAATTTTTATACGATTGTAAAGTAAATGTTTACGAATTTTAATCACGCTTAATTTTAAAATGAATGTTTCAATTGTTCCAAAATTATTTCGGCGCATACAAGATGATTTATTAATTTTAAGGAAGTTTTGCCTCTCATTCAGTTTTCCATCCAAATATTTTCCCAGTCTTCGATTGATGAAACCAATTTTATTTCTTTTACCATTTCGAGAGATTTTCTAAAAAGGTAATATCAGTTAGACTTAATCGATCTGAACTTTCAATTATATTCAATGTAAAACAAGTAGCTTGCTAATTTCTATAACTTTTTCGTCCATTTTATTAACACCCAACGTGTGTTATAGCATACGAAAAACAAAATGCCAATAAAACGATCCCCACGTGCTACTGAATATGGCATTATTTTTTTTTGCTCGCACTAGATGTGATGTGTAAAAAGGTTATAGTTGCATCTCCACTACTTCTCCCCCTTACAGCCATCCGGGGTTATAGTGCATGGTTTTGGGGAAGAAAAAATTGATCAGAGGAAAGTGAATTCTAACTATAGAAGGGGCTTTTCATATTTGATGCTCAATTTTGAAAAATAAATGATAAAGAAATGTGGGAATGTAGGTGGGTGGGTCATGCAAAGGATTCAGAGCATCACATTTTTCACCGAACACAGCATACATTATCTTGGTATCCTGTTGCTGTCTGACTACAGTCCCAACACGCATAGGGGAATGACTCTTGGGAAACGCCTACTGACAAGCACAACGGAATTGCTACCCCCCGGTCTCAAAATAAATTCGGGAAAAATTCACAGTTTGAATTAAAAAAAATAATTCTGACGGCACATATGGATTAAGAGGTACACTCTCTCATGGAGAACGTCAATAAAATACTTCATCCTTCAGCTCCATATCGTTATGTGTTTTCACTTGACGAATCCGTAAAACCCTAACATGGGCAGCACTTGAGCGAACAATCCATTCTTGGAGGTCCAGACCTTTATTGGTTCAATGTTTGGTAATCCAATGCATCGAAAAGTTACCTCCAAAATCTTGGGCCTTATATAGCCACTTTAGGATTGAAAGAGCTGGACTCGCTCGGCTCACTGGTCAAAGAGTGTTGGATTTCTGTACCCTCTGAGCATAGCCTTCGTTGAAAACTATTTCCGCTCTCTGAGTTACAATACCTACTACACTTTGCAGTGATCTCAATTTGCAAGAAATATTGTCGTATCAGTTTTTTCCAAGAATAGAGACTAAAATTCAATAGGTAATATGGCAAAAATATGGATCTACGGTAGGCAAGTGAAATATTTCCTAATGTACGATATCATTAGGATTATTTTTTTTATTTAAAACACAATTGGTTGAAGTCTTGCCTTATCAGTGGGTTTTGGAACTATGGATGACTTTCACCTCTTCCACTTTTCGTTGCGGCTGACTGTGGACCACGTTTATTCAAATCAGCATTTTCCAGTCTTTATCTTCTCCTAGTTATTATCTCTCTTCACTTCTTCATTCCCTCACTCTTTGCTCTCTTTTGTCCATAGTTGGTTTCGGTCCTGAATTTCGTTTTATTTCGGAAACTCATGGTGTTCTCAATTCTTGATTTTAAGTGTTTCCTATTGCACTTATCTGTTTCATGCACTCCAATTTCCTGAATGTCTCTTTGTACCTCTGGGTACCAGCGTACCTTGGTTTTCCTATTTTCAAAGAATTTCAATATTTTGTTGGTTAGTCTCCCGTGGTTCATTTGGTAGACGGGCTCAAGAAAAACATAGCTCTTCTTTTTCTGATGGTCTCCGATATCATTTCGGTCTAGTTGTATAGTTCTTGGCTTCCTCCCCTTTTACAAGAGCCATTTTGTGATCACCAAAGTCACATTATCTTTCTTAGAATTTTTGTATCCGCAAATTCTAACCACTTAACCAATCTTGTACTTTTTAGGGTCAGACATTCAGCTGGATTCAGGGCTCTAGGGTGAGTTACTGAAGGGTAAAATCCTTAATTTTGGATGAATAGACTCATTTTTCTTGTTGTGAATTTTCATGGCAAGTTTGCACGCCAAGTTCTTCACATTGATCCGTGATCTTATCGCCTCTTTTTCTGACAGATAATTTTGTATCCAATCTCCGATACCTATTTAAATTTTCTCCACTTTCTGGATTTTTGTCCTTCTACATTCATTCATTAAGGCACTGATTTAATGTTTATTATATGCTGCGTGTTCTCAAAGGAGATCTATATGGATGACATTTTAATGTTAAACTTTTCATTTCCTTAGCTAACTTTGCAGTTTGAACTCTTTTAAATAATTCAGCCTCTAAATTTTGCATATCACCTTTTTTAGGCATTTGAAAGATAAAGTAACCTTAAATACACATAATTTATCGTGTGATACATTTTTTCCTATACAAAGTAAATGTTTCGGAAGAGAATGGGCAACTTTACCCTTGAGTGTCCAGCATATGACTCACCATGCTGTCAAAGAGCTACTCAAACGTTTTCCTTATTAAAAATAAATATTCCTCTCATTAACTGAAATCACAAGCAATTTCATAAAAAAAAACTTCAGGGAAGTAATCGAAAAATATATGTCAATGAGCAGTTATGGGTTAGTATTGAAAAAAAAATTTGTTACAACGCCGTCCAATCATCATCTTCCACGATGTACACAGTATTCGGTCTATATTCGCTACTCTCACGCTACCCTCATAATATCCCTTCGTCACTTTCATTTAAACTCATTTCTAAAATGTACTTGTACCCAACTACTTTTAAATATATTACTTTACAATCGTTTGCCTTATAATTTTCCTTTATTAGTTAAAGGTGTTATTCGTAGCGTAGCAGCGTAGCAGTTCGTTACAGATATTATTTTCATTTTTGTTCAGAGTAATATATTCTGTTTTGTAGCGGATATTATTTTCACAGATACAACTGAAATATAAAAAATATAAACGATTTGCCTCAAAGACATCAGCCTGCCCAGACCTGGATAGTAACTCAGTTTATTTTAATTTCCGTTGCTCAAAAACGTTCGGAGAGCTATTGGGGTTAACTTTATGCAGAAATATTTCAGGATATATGTCGGTGAGGCTCTTACGTCCTAGTCATTTAATTTCCTGCTGCTGCTGAATTTAGCTTCAGTTCGGATGGTGTGATGTTTCACTAGAAACTTTCTCCTATTCATTCCATTCCAGAGCAGATTTTTCTTCATAGTTTCCCTTTCTGTTATAGGAATGAAATCCATTATTTTTTTGTCGTTTCTAATAGCCCTTTCTCTATGTGCTCTTGACTTTCTCTACTACTGTCCTTAAAATGTTTCGCACATCACTTGCTCCAGCCCTCTATCCCCGGTCCGTATATATTACCTTTGCCCATCCGTTCCCCTTTATCCACTTTCTATTTCAAATAACACATTATTTCATTTCCACAACCAATGGCTTTAGTTTCATATTGATTAGAGACCTTCCTTGGCAGCTATCCGACACCATTTCCTCTCTAACTCCCCTCATTTCCACGAAATCCTGCTGACTATCCAATGAATGTTTCGCGTACGAAGGAACTGTCCCCACTTGAGTGTTTTGATAGGTTGATAGTTTAAGCTTGTGTATTAGGAATATTCGAAAGAGGTAGCAAAAAGTTATTAAGGCTTGGTCCTCAATAAGCTTGTGCCAACGCTCATCTATGTAAAACTATTTCTGAATTTCTATTTGGGAAGCAAATAATAGTAATTTGATCTTTAAGGAGTTCCAAACAACTGATACTACAAATCTATCGCATTGTACATTCAGTTTCCATAAATTAACTACGTGACATCATGGCATCGGTAAATGAAGGGGATTTCGAACCTAAATCATTCTTATTATATCCGTTTTCACTTTCTCTTTTTACGAAGTAGTCCTTGGAGAAGTATTGCGATGGCGAAAACAACTATTTTCGGATTTCAAGAGGTGTTCGAAATAAAAGGTGTTTGGTCCTTTGAATACGTTCAACGATTTTTGGAATGATGTCATGTGAGCATCCGATTGTGAGGTAGATTTATTTTGCATGTAATAATAATTGAAAATTAATAAATAATTGATAATTGAATAGGGATTAATTTTAACTACGAAAAAATTCATGCTTCGTATTTTATCTAGGAATGGATGAACCGATTAGATTTTGGGAAAGATCCACCCTCCGATAGAGACCCTTTCGGCCTTTTTTTCTCCTCGTGACAGTTGGGCCACCCAAATTGGGCCCCCAAAAAAAATTTAAAAGAGTGGACTATCCAGTAACTACGACCTTTTATATTTTTCCCCGTTAGTATTGTGAGGGGAAAGTGGGAAGTTCCGTGGGCGGGACTATTTTCTTTTCTCATTTAAATAAAAAACAAGTGAGAAAAAAACTGTGGGACCATGGACCAAAATTCGGAAAAAATTGAAATTTTTAGTTCTTTCACCGCTTCCCGCATTTCATCCAAAATATTGATTAAACGGCGTTTGTGTGTGAATTTTGTGGGATTTTATACTTATTTGGAATGCGAGTAAAATTGCAACAGCCATTGTCACTCCCGGCGAACTTTTCCATTTTACAATGAGTAGGTAAGACCGTTACATTGATAAAGTGCAGATATATATTGGACTCTTGACGTGACTTTAAGGTACACAAGTTATTGCAGTTTTGGTTTCCTTTTAACTTTAGTTTTTAAAGACCTAATTGGAATATTCTTCAACATTTTTTAGCATTTTGTGGACTTAGCGAACGACTGAAAGCTGCCATAAGGAAGAGAATCATCAATAACTAGCTAAAAGGACTTGCTTCGTATGGTATAAACAAGGCACTTATTCGAACATGGTATTAACAAGGCACAATAATTAGTTTATAAAAATATTTAAAAATCATGTAACCTTAATACGCATGGAGAAAGTCGTCAGGTAGCTAGATCAGATTTTTAATTAATTTTATCTCCCAATAATTCGTCTCAGTTTTTTGAGTTTATCGGTTTAAATTCATCTGCTATCTCTGTTTTCTTAATTTCTTGCCCTTTTTCCCATACTTTAACCGTTTCCTTTAAATTCTCGTCCATGCATTGCATTTCTGTTCCCATTCTTCTTTTTCTCCAATTTCCGTCCCTCTGTCTTCCCATGCCTAGAGTTCTCCACATGTCCATTTTTTGTAGCATAGAAACTAAGCACCTTTGGCAACTACAAATATTTGTACGTTTTCAAAATGTGAGTTGAAACTGTGGTCGTAAAAATAGAGTGAGAGACTTCACACTATTTATTTTCTTAAATTATGGATATTTAGAGAAAGTCAAATTGGAAACAGTTTATTATCCCATTCTTATCATTCATGAATTGAACGCATTAGATTAATATAAAGTGGTAGTGGTAGCTTTTAATACTTTAAGATGAATTTTAATCGTTGTCAAGTAAAGATTTGGCGTGGTGCAATCATGGACAGACCAAGTGATACTGTACTCGAACAGCTACATCCAAAATTAAAGCAATCATTGTTTTACCACCATGTGACCTCACTTTAATTCGTAGAGGCTATATTTACGTATTCAAAATGTGAATCTTTCATCGAACCCATATGGGTGGCATGTTTGGGGTCAAAACCTTTCGGGGCGAGAAACTTTCCTCGGTGGTACTAAATAAAATCTACCTTGGATTTTACCACCAACTATGGCTGGAATCCTAAATATACTGGAGTTAGTGAAATTGATTTCACTAAGAACCGCTCCCTTACGCAATCATTTTCTCGTAATTTGTGAAGGTAGCCTTTATGGTCGGGGGGGCACTAAACCTAGGGGATTGATGACGAACGGCAGGGAAAAAGTAGAGGGAAATGAGAATGTGCGTGGGTCGGAAGAACCTGAGCATAAGAGATGAAGAAATGGGAGTTCCTTTTTTTTAATTTCCGGGAGGCAGTCTGCTTTTTCATGAGAGAGAGAATGCGAAGGAGAAATATTTTTCTCATAAAAAGGAGTGTTCTCCAACTTCCGCGGGAAGCAACGTGAATGGAAGAGGATATCCCCACGTGAGCAGGAATTTTGTTCACGGGAACTCCCGTTGGGCGAATAGGCCCGTAATAACAACGTTAACTGGAATGAATTAATGAGTTTTCGCGAAACGGGAGGAGTTATGCAGAATTCGGACTTTGGTGGCCTCCCTGATTCCATATCTCGAGAGGGGAAACAAAGGGATGAGCCATATGGTCCGTGGGAAAGATGATATTAAATTGGGACCAGGACTTTAAGGAGGGGAATATTTTTTGGTTCAGCCTCTCGTTCGTAAGTCAAACTTCGGGAGGGGAAATCCCCCACAGGATGGAGAGAACACTATTAGGTGAGTATAATTTTCAAATGGTGGGTGATCTAGGTTGGATTTGAGTATCAATCTTTCTTCAAACTGACCACCTATCCGCGCTAACTGGAAATATTTCCGTTACTCGGGGGAATAATTGGCATTTTTTTCTTCCGTGTAACAGCCATATGTATCAATTAGACAATGTCACCAGTAAGAGTGCTGGCGTATTAAAAAAACTAAACATGTTATTAAAATAATACCCGAATAAAATAATTAACTTTTATAATTTTGATAACGGTTAAATATTACTACCAGAGATTCGACTCAACAATAATAGCTTGTTAATGACCGAATTTAATTCACTCTGGGTTTTCCATTAAATAACAAAATAAGTAAATGTGTATCAAGTAGTAAAAAACTTGATTACTATAGTACGCTTAATAACTAATTATTTGAATAGGAATAACAAATTAATCAGAAGGTCTGTATGTTTCTGCTAAGAAGAGATTTAATTGGTATTGAGTGAAGATTCTCACAGAAATATGACAGAATCCTCTCACCGCTGGCTCTTGTGAGTATTATGCAAGCAAGTAGTAATTGCGTGGCACCTACTGTGATTGCAACTGTAATTGAATTTGTTGACTGTTAATTCCGTGAGATAATTTGATGAATTCTATGCATTCTATTTATTTTCTTTAAAATTAGTATATTGAATAGTAGTAATGTTACTCGCAGCTCTTCGATGACATAAATAAACTTAATCACTAGATCATATTCAAGTGAATAAAAATTGATACAAGCATGTTTCATGTGCTGTATTTTAGTGGAAAAATTTATAATTTAGCTACACTTTTATCAAAGAAGAAGTATTGCCCTGGAAAAACGAGAAAACTATAATTTTTATCTCTAACTAAAAGTGGGGAAGGGAAAATGCTACTGCTGCAACCTTATGGCCCTGTTTTCTGCTCCTCTCATGAGTTGTAGGTACGCAACTCTTGCTCTCCACCATTTACTGTGCTCTGTTTGTGCCCCTTCTTATATAGTTGTTTTTCCTCATTTTATTTCCTGGTTCTATCTTCTTCAATTTCCATTTCCTAAATGTAGTTGATAGAATATGTAATATTTTGTTAATTTCATTATCAGACTCCCTTCTCAACAAAACATTTCCAGAAAATCTAATGCTGTGTCTTCTAAATCGATTTGTTTTCAATCCTCTTGTTTTTTTCTTTCATTGCATATATATTTGATTCAATTAACAAGCTGAACACGTTTGCTAACAGTGGCCACCCTTGTCGTACTCCATTTCTTTTCCATTAATTTTGATGATCATTATTTGATTTTCGTATAACCTCAGTATCTTACTTCTATCTCTCTAATGAAAGCATATTCTTTTCATGGAATTAAAAAAAGTTCCCAATATACTGATTAACTATATCAAAGGTTAAAGCGAAGTCACCATCATTTCCTATTTTATATAAGTTAACTATCTTTATAAAATAGAAACTATTCTGCCACATTGCTTGAATTTATTTCAAAATGTTACATGATAAGATTGAATATCTCCCTTCGGTTTGGTCACTGATTTCTTAATGTATGATTGATGTCAGTTTCAAAGACATCGAAAACAATTATATCAGCTAAGCTACCAATTAAATTTCCTAACATGTCTAAATGGTCAAAATGATATATAAAAAGCCCTTACTGTACTAACTTCGTGTCTTTGTGCGCCATTAAACTTTTCCGTTATTATTTTCCGCGGTTTCAACTGTTGAACATGATATTCAAGATATTCTACAATAATATGTTTAAGGTAAGCCTAAAGTATCGTCCGAAAAATAGGAAGGGGAGTTTTATCTCCGGTGTAGTTATTAGCAAAACTAATAGGCGAATCCTTCCGTGTGAAGTCAGGAGTTTCAAAAGGTGTTTTTTTTTCTTTAATACAGGTCATGATCATAAAGAATAATCCAATGCACGCTTAGTCGTGTGTCACCGTGTTTCAATCAAAATAAATCCAATAAATTTCCGCAGTTCCGTTAAACTAATTTTCATATTTTATTCGGGATCCTAACATTGGACTGTCTTTCTTCTTACTCGCTGCCATCCCCTCTCGACCTTTGAACCCCCAATGTGTCGGCTCAACCGTCTGAAGTTACGTCATTGTTTTTGACGCAATCTTTTAGAGACAGGGTGAGTGTATCTGCGAATTCGTTCGCGGGCCCCACTCCCCCCCGACCCTCTTCCCTCGCCGTGCGTGCGATCGGGACCCTCGCCCTCCATACGTTTCCGGCGATCCCCTTCCCCCGTCGGGGCCAACCCCATTAAGACCTTGCCTCCCACCGGTCCACTCGATTTCACCTCGCTTCCCAGGGTCGTAATTCTTCCCATCCCCCTTTTTCCTTTCTTTTCCACAACCCGCCCCCCCCCCCCCCCCCCCCCCCCCCCCCCCCCCCCCCCCTTTTTCCCCCNCCCAGGGTCTTAATTCTTCCCATCCCCCTTTTTCCTTTCTTTTCCACAACCCGCCCCCCCTCCCTCCCCCTCCCGCTCCCTCGCGGCGCCTCTTTTCACCCTCCGATGCTTCCCTCTCCCTACATCCCCTTCCCCGTCACACCCTCTCGACCGGCTGTGGAATGTTTTTCCCTTCAAACGGACTAATTCCGCACTTCGTTGTCGACGCTTATTTCGTTTATTGGGTGCGCTGCAGGGCATGTAGATGAGAGGTTGAACTAATGAAATTTCGGAAATGGCCATTGGGTATGTGTACATACATGAGTGAGTCGGTCATGGGGAAAGTTTCATCTGGATGCGGAATGAAGAGTGTCATGGAGCTTTGGATTGACGCGTAGATGTGAGCAACAAGGATCCCAAAACTCTCGGTGCTTCGCTCACCTTGGCCAATAAACATTGCTGACTTCCATAGAATATGTTGAGTTAATGATTGCAGATATGTTAAGGACCCTTTTAAAATGCACTCTAACGAATATTTTTTTAATTCGTACCGCTGGTTCTGATTCTTGAAATTTTCTTTCAAAACATTTATTTTAAAATATTACACTACCATAGTGACCAACCTCATAGTTGATCCTGATAAGTGAATGCAGACCTCGTTCGAAGGTCTATGGCATGTGATATTATATTTCTGGGTATTGAACCCGAGAACATTCTGTTAGTAATGCATTTACAACTAACTAGACTATCATACCGCTACTTATGTGTACATCTTGTATGCGTATTTGGAAATAAATGTTTTAGGATAGCAAAATATTGAAATTGTTTGAAACTTGTATATAGTGTAGCCCATTTCCCTGACCCACCTGCGGTTTCCAAATTAGTTCTGGTATCCAGAATGTCACACCCCAAGGATGCTTGCGTCAGGGAACCAGAGATTTCAGCTAAATTTGAACCCGAGAACATTCTGTTAGTAATGCATTTACAACTATATAGACCATCATACCACTACTGATGTGTACACCTTGTATACGTATTTGGAAACAAATTTTTTAGGATAGCAAAACATTGAAATTGTTTGAAACTTGTACATAGTGTAGCCTTGCGTACTTAAATACGTAAATGCCTATTTATCATATGTTTTTCACAATGGTAAACGATAGTATTTATGTTGTGTTAGACCACTAAGCTGTCTTTTAATTTTTGCTTCAAACTATCACCTAAATTCGTTCCCTTTCCCTGTTCATAAGGCTGCATTAGTATATATTCCTTTTGTTCCTATGAGTAGTATCTGGTAGAGATGATAAAAATACAAATAAAATTAGCTTTGCTTGATGGAGAGGGACTATTAAATTTCCCATGCGTTACATAAAAGTTATCTGCGCGAAAATAATTTAAAAATGTAAATAGCCGACAGGATCCCACAAGCAGAGAAGTTCTCTGAAATATGCTACTTACGCTTAATTATTAATCTTTTTGTTTCCATTGACTGTCATACCAATGGCATGAAATTCTTCATTCTCTGGATTATTTATAAAAATTATATTCTAAAGTCCAATACACACTCTCACTTACCCAAAGTTAGCAAAGTTTATTAAAACACAAGGTGTCCTGGACTTGAAGATCCAGTAGATTTAGCACACAGAATGGAGGATTGCAACGTAGCGATGATATATATATGGCACATAAATATGAGGAATATACTCTTAAGGTCTTCAGAGGAAAAATAAGCGCTGTTGCTGATGCGTCGGTAGGACTAAAAATTATCAATGGTGAAATATTTCTACGGTTGGAGGAAAAGAAGGGAGATAGGTGCATGAGAAAATCATAGAAATGTTATGGCATGAAGGGTGTTGTGGTTAAGGTGCAAGTGCGCTTTGGAACAAGAGGCTCATCAAAATTTAAATTGCTGACTTGCGACTTAAAATATATTAATAATTTTTAACCATATCTGCTATGGATGTTCGGGATGTAACAGTGATCACAACTTGTGCTTTTACGGAGATTTATCGAATTTTAGGATCATTTTCAACTAAGGTAGTGTCTTCATCTAAATCATACAAAGGCGGTCATGACTAGGGAGTTTTTCAGAAGTGATAAGGACGCTTTTTGACACAAACATTTATTGAATATAGGTTGAAGGTAATAAATTATTTTTTAGTGCCGGTTATGGAAAACTCCATTAAATAGAAGTCTAGATCCTTCTTTGACGGCATTTTATCGCTTTTTTATTGGCTCGGTTTTTCCACGTAAACCTACCATATCATGTCAGTTCATGTCCTATCTTTGTATGTCTTTTCTAAGCGCTTGACAAAGGTGAAGTCACCTTGCCTTCCCTACATGGTGTCCCTCCGACACAAACCACGACGGAACAGGGAATCTTCATTTCTTACCGACTCCTCCGTCAATTATTTCAATCGTTGTGATGAAAGGTTCATAGTAGCGGAGTTACAGGATGGGATTCGAGTAGTTCATTTTTTTGCCACACCATTCATACATTATAATTTGATCGCTCATTTGACTGAAGAAATGAAATTTTAGTATAAGTTCTTCCAAATATTGATCCAAAAAGTC
>LYUA01003003.1:88131-101137 GCA_002093875.1 Calopteryx splendens
AAACAAAATTCTAGCATCAATACTAACAAATTTAATGCTTATCTATTATTTCGGCATTATTGACATTTCAAAAATTTCTCCAATAATAAAAGTTAAATCTTATTCCCCATCCTTTTTTATCCAGGCTTTGGACTGGCATAGGGGAAGTACATGTGTACGCACAACTGTTTAGATTTCCTAAAAAAAACTCCGTTAATACTAACGCTAGAAAGTCATTTGAAATTGGCTAAGGCTCACCACCCCAATAATTCATTTTTAAGTATAAAATTTTGGTGTATTAAAAAAATGCTTGCTTAAAAAAAACATTGCAAATATAATAAATAAACTGCAAATTCATGCAGTAAGGAGGACTGCTAATAACGTTGAGGGTCAAACTTAGTTACCGAGGAAAGGGTCTGGGTCTGGCTAAGCTGGGTCTCAAGGGGTCATTGGATGCATGGGATGGTTGCTTCATCGGTGGTCACTTCCCTTCCCCCGCGTCAGCTATAGCCGACATTCATTCGTTTGCGTAGGAAAATCCACGTTGGCTATAGCCGACGCTAGGCGCGAAAGGGTTAAGTATATGTGAAAAATTCAGAAAACTACCAAATATTATCACTAGAAGCTTCTGAGGGTTTCAGGTTACAGTATTTGACTGTAAAGTTGTTGTAGTTTGATAACTTGCATTTTTTATTAATATTTGTTAGCTTTAAAATTAAGCCATCATTTATTTATCCTGAGAATTACCTAATTTTAGGATGAATAGTCCTGTCAATGATGAATTCAAGATTATGGTTTCATTATCTTATTAACTTTATTTAAACTTCCATGAAAAATTGTTAATTTATGGGAGCCCCTTTAAAGTGAACCTCTTTATATGGAAGTGCCTACAGTTTGGTCCCTCTAATTTCGATTTAAAGAGGTAATAAATGGTAAACTCATGAAAAAATCATAAAATCTACCAGCCAATTTTATCTTTAGCAATGTCAAATGAATATAATTATTTTCTTTAGAGATGTACTAAGTTTGCCAACCTCAACTAACAAGAATCAAATTTCACTGAAATCATACCTTAAGATTGTCTGAAATGACTTTTCAGGGACTCCTAATGATGGGTTTGACAAGCGTGAAATTATGTCAGTCATGACATTATAGAGAGCATTTCCTTTTTGTGCTAACTCTTGGAAAAACAGCTTTGAAATACCTATAATACAGAAGACAGAGTATAAAAATATGTTAATTAAAATAGCTAGTATAATATAACACATTGCCATAAAGTATAGCCAAGAAATAACCTAATTCAATGAAAAATAAATACCTAACTATTTTCCAGTTCTGCTTGCAAAAAAGATAATGTGCATACTTATTGAAAAACACCAATGAAATACTTATAAATACCTCAATAAGCCATAATTACTTAAATTACGTTACAAAACTAGGTTTTTAAAATACATGGATTTAATTGGTACATTAAACTATCACAGAGAAAACAAAATTTATGACTTGAACCTTGCTAAGGTCCAAGAAAAATTATTATTCTCACCTCTTATTTTCTCACAGGGATCCAGTATGCATAGAGCCATGTCAGAAATTTGACCTTTCACCTTTACCATGTCATTCATAATGAGATGAGTCAGCACCATCAACGTATTCTGCCGAACTTTATCCGACATATCTCGAAGCCTATAATAAATAGATACATTAAAACATTTTAGCAGCAAAAAAGGAAAACATGAAATTGAGAAAAAAAATAACAGATACTAACTTTATCAAAACACTTGAAACAATAACTACATATCTGATAAAACCTGTCATTTTGAAAAGACTATCCCAAAACTTGATTGTTAAAAAAAAAACATAAACAAGCATTTTCAAACTAAATTTTCAAGCTGTCATACGCTTCTGAAAGTGCATGGAATAATGCCATTATTCAACAAATACCTACAAATTTCCATTTCTCTCATTACAGTGTCCAAAATTTACAGCGTTAGTCAAAAGTGAAAATAGGGCCCATTTAATTTGATGAATTTTAAGCATTTTTTTCCACAAAGTGAATTTGGGTACATATCATTTTTTCTGAAAAAAACAGAAAAAAATAGAGACCTTTGTTTAAAAACAAAACAATAGCTTTCAAACACCTACACTGTGGAACACATATGTATAGGAGGTTTGAAGTTGAAAAACTTGGCACATTCCACCAATCAATGTCTATTCAAGATTTTTCAATGCAGAATTAGAAGCAAGTTGCTGTATAATGTTGGAAGTCTTTTTCTTCTTTTGAAGTGAGCTAAGTGGATCATTCTGCTTCTAGAACTTCAGAGGGATACTCTTACCATTATCACTCACAGAAGGGAGACTCTCCATTGAGTCAAAGCTATGCACGTTCATTTTTTATTTCAAACAATTTCCAAGAAAATACATGCACCTTAAACCAGAAATAAACGTAAACCATAATTATCAGTTAACAATAAAATTTAAGAAAAAAAAGAGCTCATGAAAAGCTAGTTTTTCATCACTGCCAAATGAGGCTAGTCTGCTATATAGGTATTCTTTAGTCAACCCTGATGTACTCATACATTTCGCAATGATAAGCTAATGGCTGGAATCCTACCTAAGATATGGAAGTTTTGTTTTTAAGTGATGTGGATCATTGCAGTATGACTTTAACCTTCAGAGTACCCTAAAAATAAAAAAACAACTACTGCTAGTACGAGTATTCAAATTATGTGGTGTATATTTAATTTTTTAGAATATTCACAACACATTCCTCCAGTAGATGTTCTTATTAGGGGAAATACATTTAATGATTCGCTATCAAACAAGAGAGAAGGATAGTCAAACTTTTTGGCAAAAGTATTTGTAATGGTCCTCTCCCCATGCAATTATTTTTCTTTCAAGAGAGATCATAAAGGAACCCTAACAAAATAGTCATTGTCATATATGGTCTCAGGGTCACAAAGGGGCTTCAAAAGAAGAGTGGGCACTTAACATTGTGAACAGTTTTTGTAGTTTGCTCCTCTTTTGTGGGTGGTTATCGCCTTCTCTTTCTCCTGCCCCTATCTTAAGAAGCTACCAATTTTGCCTCCACCATCCCTCAGAAAACTAAGCTTCAATGGCACCTTGAAATCTCTTTCTTCTACCTAATCCATTGACCAAGCAAAAATGATAGGGACAGAATCATATGCTTGTACCAGGGTGGCAATTAACACAGCCTGCATAGGTCTATGAGCTCTCTTCGTGCCTCAACTGCATTCAATGGAATGACTGATGGCATTATGCACCGAAAGAGTAAACTAAACTTTTAACTGTTCAAATGATTTAAAGCTAAGGAATTGCTTCCTTTTGTATCATACCTGATATTATTTTGGATTGACCACTAACCTATCAAAGAGAAGTTGTGTGTTTTGGGGAAAGTGGAGCTTTGTTTGTGATAAATTAACAGTAGGAATATAATGCCTTCATTTGTAAACATGAAACTTTGCAATATGCAAATACTTAATGATGTGCCATGTCTTAGGGAATATTATATAAAGTCCTATGCATTGATCTGAGAAGAAGAAAATGGTTTCATTGCATCTAGGAGTGTTTATGCTAGACATGCACTTTGGTGAACGAACAAGGTCAAACAGGTATCTAATAAAAAGTGAAAAATGTAATTTTGTGATTACAGAGAGGAGATAAATATTTAGGATTACATATATCTCTTTCACCTAACCACTGGGGAAATGGATGGATTGAACTGAGTGCTTGGGGGAAAGTGTGGAAATATGGCAAAATAAAAGCTATCAGTTATGAAAAATGGTGATACAAGGTATCAGCAAGAAAACAGTTGGGAGGTAAATAGAAAGAATACTGAGTAATGCAGAGAATGTTTTGAGGCCCTAGAAACAATAATTAACAAATAATGTTGACTGGCTAATTATAAACCTTTACCAAGTATTTTTATCATCACAGTGTCTGTAACAATAAATCATATTTATTCATATCTAAATTAAGAATAAATGAGGGAATTATATTACCACGTTTTAGCATCAAAACATTCAAACATACTTCTATAGACTATATTACCCTAAAATTGTACATTCAATTACCCAAAGAAATAACCTCCAAAAATAAGAGGGCCTTTCTTGGAAACTTGAGATGTTGGCTCCTTTCACAGAAAAATGTTGAAATATTCCTTTAGATCATCATGTCATTTCACCTAAAAAAAAGCCACATTTATTTGCTTACAACAGCACCCTCTTTTATATTAAAATTACAATTTCCCCCTAACTTTGGATGATGATTTGCTTCATTTACCGAATAAACTGCCACTGTTACGAATTATTGCAACCCCTAAATATGAAATTCTTTCTTCAGGGATGTCTAATTCTAATCTTATATTGTTGTATTGTTTTATGTATGTATATGGAAGAGTGAATTAAATATTATCATTGTTATATTACTTGCACATTTAGAGGGTAAAATAAAACCTTAAAATTCATACCTGCCATACAAATTTGGTGACCATGGCTCTGTAATATTTGGAAATCTATAGCAAAGATCTCCCAATGCTATGATACAGTTGGCTCTGATAACTGGCTCTGGGCTACGCTCCATTACAGTCACCAAGAGCTGTAAAAAATGATGTAATTATTGAAAGTTACATAATAATATGTTTGAGGAATTAAATGCATGTAGCATGTTTTAATCAAAAAGAGAACATGATTTATCTTTTAATCATGATCAATGTGAATAAGAGGATAGGAGAAATATATGATACATACATGTAATAAGATGGGAAAAATTAATCCAAAATAAGAATCTGCAGGTAAGGTACAATTTAGGTAGTTATCAAGTAGATACATTTTTTAATTAATGACAGAGCAGATTAAATTGACACTAGAAGCAGCCTTTACCATTAAAAAAGTAACAGAAATTGCTATAAGGCCAGAAAGTAGAGGAGGCCAATTCTAAGCACATGCTTGCTTAAATCTGAATATTGGTGCTATTACCAAATCTTTGAGTTCTGTCATAAGTATGTAGATGACTTTGTTCTGGTTCAAACTTGTGTTTCTCAAATGTATTTGTTAATTTTTAACTACTTTTTTTAAGTCATTGGCAGCATAAAATTTTGAATTGTAATCCAAACTTTTTGCATATATCATTTTAGATCAAGGAAAGAAAATATTTTAAAACGTAACACAGAAAAAAATTAGTCTAATTAAACAATCTGCAACATTCTGATGAATACTTTGTGATACCATCAAAATGATTTTAAGCCTTTTTGGCCTGATATTAAGGAACTGAAATGTAAACATGAGGCTTCGACCTCTCAAGGACCTTAAAAGTGAAATAGTTACAGGCATACATAAGACAATTTGAATTATTTCTCTAAAGATTAAACAATTTGAACCAAAGAAAACCAAGAAAAAGCCCTTTCCCATCAAACACACAAAAGGAGTGTTATAACGAGATAATCCAAAAACTTTTCCATTATCAGTAAACAAATCTCTTACACCAGAAGGGAATCTTGCATGTTCCCAAAGAAGTAATTCCTAACAATGTTTTGTTCCTTTAATAAATACAGAACTAACTAATATGAATCATTGGCATAGGAATAGAAAATATCAAACATTATTTCTATCAATGAAAATTTGTAAGAATAAATAAGGCGCAAACAATAAAATAGTTCTATTTAACTCCATGTTAAGTATAAAAATTTATGATAATACACTATAGAAAAATATCAAGGAAAGATGCACTTGGGGAGCTTTTATGAGTTCCCCAAGTGCATCTATGAAAATTGCTGGACATATCAACTTGAGTGCCATGATGAAGTAATTAGTATTGCGGAGCATAAAGTTGGAATATCCAATAAATAAAAAGTGAAAGTAATATGAAATTTCTCTTCAAATAAAATACATATAAAAATACACCAAGAGCATTTAGGATTCATCTCAGAAAATACCCTTCAAGATTTGAACATGAAGCAGAGAAAAGTTGTCCGATTTGTTAAAACCTGTTCTTTAAGATAACGAAGCATCACACTCTTGCTTACAAAATATGGGGTGACAGTCTCTACAAACTGCCAAATAAAAAACTATGATATGCAAAACTAGATTTTCGAGCTAAGGATATCTGAGTTGACATTCACTGGAATCATTAATTACCATTAGAGTACACAAACTTTTGAAAGAATCTATCCAGCAACAATAAGCAAGAACTTTAAAAGTGGAAGTCACAGTTTTCACATATGGAGTACTGTTAAATAACTGGACAACTGAAAAAAAAGGTCAGGCATCAAACACTCACCTGCATATACTTTTGACAAATCAAGGAAGACACACACATGTATTTGGCCAAAGCCAACACCACTGATACACGAAGAGAACTGTCTTGATACTTTTTCGGTTTAGCACAAACCATAACCACCATTGGGCTAAAAATAAAAAGAAAATGATCATCAGTCATCTGTGCATGAATATAATAAAATCTTCACATTTTGATCAGATCAAACTTGAAAAATATGATTGATGGCAAAATGAAGCTTAGAAAGAATTTCCCCACTTCTAATAATAGAATATGGTGTAAGCAAATGGTACACATTTAAAAAATTGATTTAAGAATGGTACAACTCGCAGGGTAAAGCAGCCTGGTTCATTAAAAATTGCAATGCAAGGACCTTTAGTGCCATGCAATTAATACATAATTTGGGATGGGAAGTCAGAGAGAATCTAATCTTAGAGAACAAGTACTCAATGTTACATTAATCTTTTTAAAAGGTACCAATTGCGTGACTTTACTTGCAGCATGGAGGAAGTAATCTAACCCCATACTACATCAATAAAATGGACAAAAGTAATAAAATTAGAGAAATAGCCAGTCAGGCCATTATATTCAAGAATTCATTTTTCTCTTGCACAATCCACAACCACAACACAAGGATAGGAAAATGCTAACAAGTATGTTCATGCCTCTCCTTTAAGGACCTCCTTTATCCTTTCCTTTCATTCATGGCTAGTGCCCTAACACTGCCTGTTTAATGCCCTAGCGGTGGTTTGAAGGGTATGTGTGAACAATGCATAGTACCCTAGTCATTGCAAATTGCGTGCCTGATGGCAAAAATGTATAGTATTTATGAGGAAGGGCTCACATGAAAATTATAAGACAGACAGCAGAGTATTATTCAAAATTAGCAGAGTTGAGGAATGTAGATGTGTCTGAATTAGGATGCTTTGTCCGCAGCTTAGTGAGTGACAATATAATATGAAAAAAATGAGGGCAAAATGCTCAGTAAGGAAGATATAACTTATTCATTTCCCAGAGCTTATCCGATAGGCCCCAATAGGTGGAATTTGGTTTAAAAATCAAATAGCACCAATTATAAAAGAAAAGATTTCAAATCAATCTACACATAATGATCATTAATATAAACAGTTTCTATCAAAACTCGGAAAAAAGCTGAACTTATAATTCTAATAAGTAAAGGCAATAATTCATCTAACAGACTTACCATAATAGAGAAAGTAAATTGTTTCCAGACAACAGTTCAATCTCACAAACATTACGAATAAATTCAGCTTCTGCATCATCTGCAACAGCTCCAATTACATCATCTTCTCCTTCTTCTGATTTACTCACTTCATGCTATAAAAAAAACTTTGGGCATTACAAAGAAATGTCAAGAAGGTAAAACAATGAATTGTCACTAATTCATAAGATTGAATACAAACATCTATATAATACAGCAAGATAAATTTAATTTTGCCAATACTTTCTCCAATTATTTTTTTCAAAATCATTGCACACTATTTCAGATGAAAATATTCACTTTACAATCAGCTGAAGTTATGCTGTAGTACCACCCTTAGACTCAAACATGCAAGGATATTACCCCAGACCTAATATCTCAAGGGACCCTGCACTTAACATGTACTGACTGAATACTATGAAAATAGTATAGTGGCTCTACTCCAATTATGTAATTAATTTCAGTAAAAGCTCAAATTTACATTTTGAGAGATTGGTTAGAGAATCAAGGATTTTGTAAAATTGAGGTTGGGGGAAATAATTTATAATCTTACCATTTTGTTTAACAAATTAAATATCTCCCACAATTATAATAAAGAATATAAACACCATAAACATATGAATCCAAATACGTGTAACAAATGCAAATAAATTAGTATCCACCCAGAAAAACTAAAGTACAACTTCTCATATATGTAAGAGATATTAAATTTAGGTAAACCTACATCATTTAGGTACCATTAGTTCATCATTACCTATTTTTCACCCTGGGAAATGCACTCTAACTTCCAAGAGTTTCCAAGGAAAGAAAAAAGATATTTTACATCTTTGCTGTGATTCCTCAGTCAGGATTTATGTGATTGCTTAAGTTTTTGATTGACTATTTTCTCTCACAATTCATTTTTTGATCATGGTTACGGCTGTTTATTGATCGAGTACATTGTCCGTTATATGCTTGATATCGTGGTGTTTAGTTTATGGTTGATTATATGTGCAAGTAAAGATAAAATAGAAAAAGTCATGATTCTAAAGAAATAAAATAACATATAGGACCTCCTATTTTTGTGAATGTATGGCCTGAAAACATAGTTTGATTAAGTGGATCTCCTTTTCTTTAACAACTGAAGTTAATTTGAATGAAAGCATAGTGAAGAAAGTTAATGTATGTGTTCACCATGTGAACTGGGGCCATGCGTTAGTCTAGGAAATTCTGGAACCATCCTCCAATGGATCAAATGCTATCCCCAATATAGGATGTTTTTCTACTGAAGGAGGGATGTTATAACACACAAGTCTTTTTTTTTAGAGGGAATATGAAATGACCCATGAGGGATTATCAACTTTTTACATCCCATCAGATGGGAAAGGAATCCAAAAAAGTGGGGGAGAAGAGAGAGAATGCAAAAAATATTAGGTACCATGGAGAGAAACAGAATTTTACACAATAAAAGCAAAACATGAAGTAACTTTCATACTTTATATAAGTACTGATATGCGAATATATATATGCGATATATGAGGACTGATACAATTGTACTACAACCTGATAGTGATTTAAATTTGATAGCAATGAATTTTTTTAAACTGCAACATTAATAAGGGTGTTAAGTAAATAATATTAATAGGGTCAGAAACTTTGTAACAAAGAGTGACATAGGAGAGGGAGTGGTCAGAAAAGCAGAAATATTATTCTGATTTTCACTCTTTAGCAAAGATAGTCTTAATGGTCAAATAACGTGCAGAGTTATGCAAAATCTAGATTCTATTGTATAGACAAATAATCTTCATTTATATAACCCACAGAAGGGACAATAATTGAACAGAATTAGTAGCATACAATTACTAAGACAATTTAACACTTACCCTACTTTTTTCAGAGGCACTAACAGAAAGCGTTTTAGAAGACATGTTAGCACTTCCTCCAGATCGCTTTGATTTTTGCTTTCCTTTTTTCCCAGCTTGATCCTTCTCTTGAATCTTTTCACGAACATTGTTACGACGTTTGAGTTCACTAAACACTTGGGTGTCCAAGAACACAAACTGGAAAAAATATTTAAAAACCAGTCACACCATATGATAATAGATACTATAAATGCTGAAAGCTCGTCAAATGAATTATTAAAAACCTTACAAGTACTTGAGAATGGTTATTTTTAACTCCTTGCTTTAAGGAGCAAAATAAGAACAAAATTCCATTTGAATATATGATTTTATAAATTTTTATTTCTAATATGATACTCTGTTGAACTCGTTCAAGGAACTGATATCTATGCCAAGCTAGTTTTGGTTTCATATCAGTGCCTGGGCACACCTCATCTCTGTGCTGCCCAATTGGGACACCATAAATTACTGTATATCAACATGCTTTCTTTTTGCAGTTGATAGTAATATTTCAAATGCTCTCCATCATAATATTTTCTACAAAATATGTATGTTGAGTGATGCATGTTCTAAAAAAATTCCTCATTGGCAGTCTTTTAGACTCATCTCTCACCCAATATGGCCATTATAATTTTACAATTATACATATGTATGTTACAGAGTTATTTTATAATTTCTAGAGATGGCCTATTATTCTGTTATTTAGCATATTACTGTAAGAAAAAATATCCAGGGAACCACTCATTTAATACTGATCCAGGGGCATGCAAACTATTTATGACTGAGCAGAGTCAAGGTTAATCAATATGTAGTTCTAAATATTTCAAAACTTGACCCCACTAAGTTAAGACACATTAAGTGAAAGGCTAAAACACTAAGCTTACTATGGATATGAAATTAAATAAAACCTCATCGTGAAGTTTTATTCTTGAGAAAATAAAATATTCCGAAGCTCAATATTAAGCTTGGCTAGCAAATTTGTACTTAAAAATTTGCACTTGTAAATAAAACTGAAACAATTTGTATTAGAAAGTGAAAAATACATCAAGTCACAATCACTGAAGTGCACCCGGTAAGTTCAAAGAGTATGGTGACGTAAATTTGATGTGACACAGAGGTGAGTGACCCTAGTGCACCCTATGTAATAATGCTTTATTAATTTTACACTAATATCTTACCTTCATTGACCGACCATTTCCACATAAGTATTTAAAAGACCAAATACACTTACCTCTCGGAAAGCTACATGTCCTACAACAAACATAAGACGTGACAAAGCAGTAACCGGTATTTGCATACCACTGGATGGTGGCGGTGCTGGAGGTCCCATCAATTCTTTAGGCTTCTTTATATCATCTGCAGAGCCTTGAGTCTGAAAAATTGAAAACAGCCTGAAATTCAGCTATGTACAGTAGATATCAAGGTAGCATGTTACTCTGATTCATTTTGGGTTGGAGGTAAGTGGAATTTGAAGCTATTGCCGTACTCGCACAAAATACAAGACTCAAGAAGCATTACAACCCAAATGTTAAAAAAAACAAGAACTCATCACATTAGTTAAATACTTGCAAACCACCAGTTTACTTGGAAATAAAGTATTAAGTGAATAGCAATCAAAATTGTTAAAATCAATAACTATGATCAATATATACACAAAGAGTTTCTGTATGCACAAAAGCTTTAGCATACTGGCAGAAGACCAAGAAAATTAACATTCGGGACATTATTAGGTTATATTAAAAATTGTGAAACCAATCATGGTGTCTCTTATACTCCTTTGAGTGAAGAAAGCAGTATCTTTATTCAAATGCATGGAAAATGCTAAGAGGAAATCCCAAATTGCAGTCCTTCACTGATTTGCATTTAAAATACCTAAAAATCAACTTATTTATACTTTAATGCATTTTTTACTTGCATTAAACAATGAAGATATTTATTCTGCCAATGATTTGTCTTGCATGCACAAGAATTTGACATTGAGGAAGTTTTCTTGGTATTTTGAAGTGGTTAACATATGAAATTATCACACTGTTGTCGACTGCAAGGCTATGCATAAAGGTAAGGAAAAAGATGGAATGATATAAAGAAAACAAATTAATTTTAATTTAAAATAAGTATATTTATAACTTATTCTTTACTCTAATATGAGCTATAATTGTATTTATGAAAAAAGCTATTAAGAATATCAAGAAACTTCAAATCTCTAAGTTTTGGGCATGATAAAGTCATTGAGCTAGCTCTAATCTTTGGAAAATTCATTTAGGGGGTTAAATTGGGGGGCCAAATTTTATCTTGAAAACAGGCCAAAGAATTTTGTTTAAGTTAGGTAAATCCAGAGTTTTTGAGTGTGAGAGAGTTACCTTAGTCTCAACTTACCTCATTGAATGGGGGACATCAGCATTCTTTAAATTAAAGTTCACAAATTCAGGCATGATATGGTGGAAGGAATCCATACTGATAAATAAAAGCACTTTTCCACAAAAAGAATTTAATGCGTACAATGCACGTTTCGGCTTACTTAGCCATCAACTGGTACATGACAAAAGCTCTCAAAAGTTTGTCATGTACCAGTTAATGGCTAAGTAAGCGGAAACGTGCGTCGAACGCATTAAATTCTTTTTGTGGAAAAGTGCTTTCATTTATCAGTATTCATTAAATTATTGTTGATTTTTTGTTAAATAAATAAATGGAGAGATGTCACTGTTGGGTTATTGGTAACTGATTTTGCATTCTGTGATTCTATTTAAAAAAAGAATAATTTTCTTCCAAAGGTTGTTACTCTAGTGCAAACAAAATAAAACTGATTATTCATCTTTGTTTCCATGTTGATTCTAAATTTCTCACTGATGTGTCTAACATTATTTATCTAGGCTTACAGTTATACTCTGGAAATAACACAGCAAAATGAAAAAAATTTACATAGGCAGTAAATTTTATACTCAACAACCACCCCTTTACCGTATAAAGCTTGGTCTTCCTGGTGCTATATTTTAAGTGATGTGAGTTAGAATTTGTAAGTACTTTTCAATGCAGTAAGCATGCATTATTATCACATTACTGACCATATCTACCTTATTATTAAAGAATAATACATGGGAAAGATTAAATAACAAAAATAAACAAGATATTCATGGATAAATTAGTAAGAGTATATTTAAAATTAAAAATATATTCTTGAAATATCCTGTGTGGAAAACTGGTAAGCCTAGCAAGTGAAATATAAAAAAAAAATATTCATAGTTATAAAAAATATTCCTCATTTGTAAATGAAAATCAGTGCTCTACCCACTGGATTTCATTCTTCATGTACCAAATGTACTAAAGTAAAAAACAATGCATATATTTCAATCAATTCTCTTACACCTAATATACCTACCAATAAGCCATTTCCATTTTAAGAAGCTTCAATTTCTTGAACTTTACAATTTAGAAAAAAAACCACTGCTGACATGGTCCATCAAAATTTAAAAATAAAATCAGTTCTTTAGTTAGCAGATCCAGGGGAATGACTGCAATGTACTCCATGCTCTCATGGCCACCTTTTAAGCAATGCTCAAGGTTGGTTTGACAATTGTTGAGCCTCAATAAAATTCAGGTTAATATTAATAATAATAATAATAAATTTATTGATCCC